>PVJS01003177.1:0-62227 GCA_004027185.1 Glis glis
CTAGTGAGGCCCTCCGCAACTTCGTGAGACCCGGTTTCAAAATAAAGTATAAAAAAATAGGGCCAGGGGTGTAGCGCAGAGGTAGAACGCCCCTGGGTTCAACCCCCGGTACCGCAATAAATAAATAAATAAATAAATAAATAAATAAATAAAATTAAAACAGGGCTGAGGATATAGCTCAATGGTAGAGCATTAGCCAAGTATGCACAAGGCCCTAAGTTCAATGCTTAGTACTAAACACATGTACAAAAAAGGGAGAATAGTTAAATTTTAAATGCAATTTCAATATTGCACGTAAAGTCATGTATAAATATTTAATATAAAATAAACATAGAAATCATTCTTTAATATTTTAGTTCTTTTTAAATTTTATTTTGCGATATTTGTCTAAAGTTTTCCTTTAGACAAATGTACTATTTTATATGATACTCCTCAGTATATCAATTCACATGAAACTATTCAACTTAGTTCTATAAATCCTTTAACAGCATATAATATTTCCATTTTTAACTGAAGGTATTGAATATATGTGACAATTACTTAGTTCTACTGTTTCTTTTTAAATTAATAAACTACGGCATTTTTAGGTTCACAGCAAACATGAATGGAAAGTTCAGAGAGTCTTCCTGAACCCACACAACCTCCCACACTCATATCTCATATTTTTATACTATACTCAATTCCTTAGATATAAACTTTGAAAACTAGATTTTTTCAATAATTGGAAGTATATAATATAAATATTCTAACATTGAACAATGACTATAATATATGAATAAAGTATATTTGGGTAATTATGTATAACCAGAATGATTGTACTTAAACACATGTTCAAAGCTTTACCTAGATAAAATATCAAAATGCTAATTGCTATTGCTTATAAATTTTCATTTAAAACTATGTATGTACACACATATCAATAGTTTCAAGATTTCTCCATTGTTTTTTCCTGTGTATATATTTCTATACTCATTATCTGTGCACTTCTTGAGAAATACATTTATAATCTATAGTACTCTTAATATTGCTGAGAATACAATATAAATTTCACCTTCCAGAGACTTTAATTCTAGGTTGGGATACATGTTAAATGAGTTTGCCTAACAAACCACAAAACATTCATTTTTTAAAAAAATTAAATCTGTTTTCTTTCTCTATGTCTATAACTTATTTTGATACTGGGGATTTATAATGATCTGAAAATTTATGCAGTAAACTTTACATCATTCTTAATAAATTTTTACTTTGAGTCTTTTAACTGATATTTTTCACATCATTTTTTAAAAGGCTCAGATGTTCTGACTTGAAAATAATATGATTTAAGCTCACTGTGTTTTATTTTTATCACCTTCTCATTTAATCAATACTTATCTGCAATCTTCCTACCCACTACCTCAACTCCCAGTCCATTTTAACCAATTTCAATTCTATGTGGCTAAATTATGCCAGCTAGAACTGAAGCAGATCTCACTACAGCCACTAATAAATGCCAAATTTCTGATCTGTATTTGAACTTTAAGCTTTTATTTCACAAAAAGCCTACATTTTCCTCTTCAAATGATCTCTTGTTTTTCATGTAGTCATCTGGCTATTTTGTCTTCATATGAAAACAGCTCTTGTTGATAGGAATTCTTATGGCTACAAGTTATTTTATATAAATCAAGTTTAATGAAATATATTTTTAACATATGTTTACTTATGTCACCATACAAGCAGATTAGACTATTTCTGCTTCTTGATTCTAGGAAGAAAGCTTTGTTATATAAGCTTCATCCAATGGTAACTCTATATTCGTTAATGTCCTCCAATTTTACACTTTTTATGCATCATCAGAACATTGAACAGGTATGAGAGGATTTTGTTTTTAGTATTTCAATGGTACTGGCAAAGAGTTAACATCATGGTTCCTCTTCTACATGAGAATTTTAACTTCAGTTATATTTCCTAGATTAGTTTCCCTAGAAACGAGTAAGGATGCTATTTGTCAACTAAGTTACTAAGCAACAATGTTGCTTATGGTAAAATGACCCTTAAATTGTAGGCTAGATTTAAATCAGGGAAACAATGAATGCTAGATAGGAAGGACTATTTTTGCATTTCCCAGAGTGTGATAACTTTTGTAGCTGGGCATGTGCACTGTGCGGATCTTGAAAGACCTTTTGATGGAGTTGAAACAAAAGATGATGGCTCCTGTGAATCCTGAGGCTTTTAATTAAGGGTGGTCTCCACACCTGTAGATTGTGGATTTTACCTCTTTACTCATGAGCTGTAACCTGGAGAGACAACAGCTCACAGATGGTTTTATGGATTGCTACGAGAACTGTTCCAAGACTTCCACTGAGAGGAACACTGAAGCCACCCTCCTGGCAAGCTGAGGTTCTTGCCCTATATCCTTTTGGGTGGAACAGTGCCAAACATCACATACTGTGGTCCTGTGAGCCTGAGTGTTCCGTTCAGCCTAAAAAGGATGCTTGCTTGATAGTAATGCACATGACACTTGGATAACTAACAAGAACAATGTGGATTCAATTTGCAGATGCTTCTATTTTTCCAGATTCTAAACATCTGTATAGGTTTCATTCCATGCCATTCTCATTTATGTTCATTATTTATGTTTCAAAAATGTTCACCTGTGAAAATCCTTAACAATATAGCAGGAATAAAATACATTTAGACTCACACTAATGACAATGTCTTTTTGGTGCATCTTTCTCTTCATAACTTTTTAATACTATCATGACATACTATTATGCTACAAGAAATATAGTGTGATCTCTCTGATATAGAGAGAAATTACAGAGTAAATTGTCATGAAGAGTCTAAGTTAGAGCCTACTGAATACAGGATAGGAGACACAGAGTATCATAACCAACGTCATACTATAATTGTGGAATAATAGCATATGGCATTATTTGCATGTTTTATAGAAAAGGAATCTGATTTTAATTTCATGAAGATAACACAACTGTTGGAAAATACATGTACACAGTAACTTGAAGGTTTTATTCACCATAAACCATCTGGTTATTTTGTCTTCAAATATAACTTATTAATTGAATATACAATTCATAAAGTTAACACTTGTTTTTATTATTTATTTCTAAATTATAATTGGAAACCATAACATATGCACCAAAACATGCATGTTTAGAAAATATTTGGTAACAATGCCAGAAATAATCTTAGGCAGTAAGATAGTCACCCTTAATATAAAAAACTGCATAAATTTCCCTATTTTAAATAGGGAGCAATCATCAAATGCTGTAACTATAAATTAAGCTTATTTTTAAGACAAAAATGCATTATTATTTAAATGCAAATGTCCTTTATGACAAATTTCAACATTTTAGTATAGTTACAAATTAAGCATTTAATTACTGCAGTAAACATGTTTCTCAATATTTTAATGTTTCCTCTTATTAATATATGCTTGTTTTGAACTTATGAACCACACCTAGAAGAAATACCCATAAACATGCCTATTTTTAATTTGGGGTATTTAATTCACAGTTAATTATGATATATATTTTATAAATATTTGAGTCGTTTGAACAATTTATCATTTCTACTTACTTGGAAAATGTTCATATAATCACCCTCATTTTTTCATGAGTGTCTTACCTGACTACAACTTTCAAGATCTATATTTTTGTCATTAATGTCTTATGTAAAAATAATATGCTGTAGTTCTGCATTGCAGCTAAGAGAAATAACGAGTACAGTAGCTTTCAAGCAGTGTTTTCTTAGAATATCAGACGGTTTTTCAGTACCATAAAAAGATAACTTATCAGATCATAATATCAAGAGCTAAGTAAGGTAGCTGAAAAAATTTCACTTGTAAAGAAATTAAGAATTTTATTTAAGTCCTTTATTTAAGAGTTTACACATGAATTTCACGGTTTCTCACAAAGGCAACTTTTCAATCTAATATAAGAAAACAAATGAGTGTCATAATTGCTAGGGAATATATTCAACTCCTAGACTAGTGAAGTAAATATGTAATTGAATGCCTTTCAATTCATTTGAATCAAAGTTAAGATTTTGTGAAATGAATGGTAATAACTGTAGATGTCATTAATATTCTTAACATATTATAGCCTAGTTTTGTATTTTAGTTTGGCAAACTTATAGAATCAAGTTAAAAAAAACTAACTTCAGAAAAATGTACATTCTCTTTTTGAATAAAGAAATTTCTTTAACTCTTTATGATAATGAAAGCAATACTAATAGTAGCAGATCAAGATATGTGAACAGAAAATCGAGTAGCATGTTTACTTCATTCTGTCTTCTTAAAGTTCAGACTGATTCTCTAGCGTGAATTGCCCTCAAATCCTTGTAACTAGAATTTAGCCAGACATTCAAAACAAAGCTATTATTGGTAATAACTGAAAAATCGCAGACAAAGAAAGAGGGTGAATGTTTAATATTATCTCATTTTCAGAAATAAAAAATGATAATAATATAAAATAAGAGACTAAATATTCACCAGAATGCTGGTATCATCATATAGAGCACAATGAAAATATCCAAGACTTACAAATATAAATGAAAATCACTAAGAACTATAACAAATGTACTAAAATTTAACTACATCAAACAATTAACATTTGATTTTATAATCTAGTTTTTAAATTGAAAAATAAGTCTAGAGTTTACTTATCTGGTTTTCCCTCAGCATGATACCTGAAGCTTTCTCTTTCTAATCAAAAGAAGAAAATGACAAAATTAAATTAATTGATAGAACTGTATAAGAATATGATCATTGACTAAGAAAGACATTTTAATTCATATTCACCTGAGGAAATTTCCATTGTGTAAGACTTTTTTAATAATTAGTGGTATGCTTTAAAATATTTTTACTATTATATTTTCATTATTATCAATTTTGGTGGTTATTGGCTGGTTTTCAGAATGTTATAGCAAATAAATAGCACATCTTGAACATGAAACCCTCTCAGTTTCCAAAAGGTCAAAACTATTTTCATAGTAATACAAGGACATTATTTGATTCTTTTGCTCCCATTCAATCTTTGGTTTTGAGGAAGTTTTCCAGTGGTTGCAATAATGTGTGATTTAATGCAAAAAAAAAAAAAATATATATATATATATATATGTCCAGCTTTTTTAAAAATGTGCTTTTATTGGTGCATTATAGTCTCACATCACAATGAAAATCAAATTGACTGTAACATACATGCACACAGCACTTGGTGTCCCCTCCTCACCTCCCCTCTCCCCCCAATACAGAGTACTGAGATTGACGTTTGTATATTCTCATATGTACTCATGGTCGATGGTAGTAATTCCATTAATGAACTTCATTCTTCCCCTTCCCCTTCCCCTTCCCTTAGACCACTTCCCTGATTCCACTGAGGCTTCTCCACCATTGTCTGGAGTTCCTTTTGTATCCCAACTACTCCCTAGCTTGTGCATATTAGGGAAAACATATGACCCTTCTCTTTATATGATTGGCTGATTTAATTTAACACAATGTTCTCCAGGTCCTTCCATTTTCTTGCAAATGATATAATTTTGATCTGTATTGCTGAGTAGAATTCCATTGTGTGTATTTCCCATAGTTTTGTAAACCATTTGTCTATTTATGGACATCTAGGTTGATTCCATAATTTGTTTATTGTGAATTGTGCTACTATGAGCATGGGTATGCATATATAACTGTAGTTCTCCGGTTTCAGTCCCTTTGGAATGATACTCAGTAGTGGTATAGCCGGATCATATGGTGGATCCATTCCCAGTTATCTAAGGAATCTCCATACTGATCTCCATAGTGGTTGAACTACTTACACTCCCTCCAACAGCGCAGAAAAGTTCCTATTTCCCCACATCCTCACCAACATTTATTACTGTTTGACTTCTTGATGATTGCCATTCTGACTGGGGTTAGTTTTGATTTGCATCTCCCTGATTGCTAATGATGTTGAACATTTTTTCATTTATCTATTGGACATTTGTATCTCTTCTTTCGTGAAGGGTCTATTCAGTTCAGTTGCCCCTTTCTTGATTGGGTTATTTGCTTTTAGTGTAAAGTCTTTTAAGTTCTTTTTATATTCTAGATATTAATACTTTGTCAGAGGGATAGTTTGCAAAGATCGCCAGCTTTCTTATATTAAGCAGTATATGAAAAAAGATTTGAAAAATTTTAAATGATATCACTATTTATTTCTTTTATTTTGTAAAAATATCCATCTTTAGGGGAAATATTACTTATATTCATATAAATTGGATGTATTGCTATCTTCAGATCAATTGATATATTAATACTTTTAATGACCAGTATTACTTTACAATTTGATAACTATTGATATATGTAATCCACATAAAAGCCCCTGAAATATTCAAATTTTATTAATGATTCCTGTTCCTGAGGAACAGTTTCTAAGAACAAAAAGTTTGAGAATAAATGAGTTAATTCACTAGATCACAGATTTGTGATTCAACATTATCAAAATAGAAATAATGGCAAAATATGAGTAATATATAAAACTTAATTATAAACTCTCATCCATGTGAAAAATCAGGAAACACAGTGACAGTCATACCAAGCATGATCATAAGACTACATATGTATTTAAACAAATAATACGTTAGTGTCCAAGGCCAGTATGACTGGAGTTAGAATAAGTATCTCTCGATATCCTGACTACATCTAAAATATTGTACATCAATAAGGTATCTTTTTTGCATTATTTGGGTCCTCACAATTTTTAGGTGAAGTAATGTCTTAGAGAATTTGTCTTACTCATCTATGTCTGCATAACAAATGATAATTTTATAAACACATATTCATTATCTCACAGTTTCTATGAGTCAGGAATTCAGGCAGGACTTACCACCCTCTGTTTCAGGCTCTCCCACTACCTGCAGTCAGTTTTTCATCCAAGACTAGAATCTCATATAGTAGTTAGTGTGGGGGAAAAATCCATTTCTAAGTTCATGTGGTTGCTGACTGAATTCAGTTTCTCAATGAATGTTAGATAGATGGCTTCAGTTTCCAGCGGCTTCTTAGCTAAGGATTGTCCTGAGTTACTTGTCACACCGGCCTGTATAACCTGGCAGTTTGCTTCATCAAAGTGTGGTAATTACAAAGGCAGTAGAGTCTGAGAAAGAAATCACAATCTTATGCAACCTCATCATGCAAGTGGTAGTTCAAGTTGCCATATTTTCTTGCTTACAAGCAAATCACTTGGACATCCCAGCTCTGCTCAACAGAGGGGGTTTGCACAAGGGTATAAATTCCAGGACATATGAATCATTGAAGTTCAGCCCTCTTCGTTGCTCCTAAGCCCCCATTGCTGGGCACTGAAGTCAGAGCATGATGCATAAATGTCAAGCACTCTATAATTGAATTGCATCCCCGGCAATCGGCCACCTTAAAGCAGGTCTAAAATGCTATATCCACAGCAAGACCATCACAAATAGAAAAAAAAGTGGGGTAATTAGAAAAAGTATATTTCATTCATCATGATTTTTGACAAGTATAATGATATAAGTTAGGATGAAAAATAGCCATGCAATTCTTCCTGTTTTGAATAAATTTGAATTTCTTTGATGAAGGGCAACAAGTATTTTTTTAAATTAATAATTACAATAGCATGCTGTTGGTATACTGGAAAATGATATATCACGTTTACTAAGGTCATTATCAAGGCAACACCAGAATTTATTACTGGAGGTTAGGAAACATCAGTGACAGAAAATGACCTACTAAAAATGTATACTGTCACATAATGGGACTGGCACAGATACACAGATATGTAAACTGATTTGAAACCTTCATGAAATTACAGGTCATTGTGCTAAACCAAAGGATGGACTTTAAAAGTTGTGAGAGAATCAGATTAGGAAGAAATGTGTTTGCTAAAGAAGTTATTTGAATTTTTAGAAAGTTTTTGCAAATATTTTTGTGTTTGGTAAGACATAATCTCACAATGTGTTAACTTTAATATTTTGGCATACAATAATGTGGCATTGATGGGTTTAAATTATTAGGAAAATTTAAACTATTAGTAGCACAAAACTTAAAGTGCTACTATAATTATCAGAATAAGAAATTTAGAAGATGAAAAGAAAGTATAATAATGGGAAATCATGAAAGAAAAATATACAGAAAGTAGACTCTTGATGATGATGATGATGATGTGTGTGTGTATGTGTGTTACTGGGGGTTGAACCCAGGGGTGCACTACAGCTGAGCTACACACTAGTCTTTTTATTTGTTTTTTTATTTTCAAACAGGTTCTTGCTGTGTTACTGCACGCAGACCTGGAAACCTGCAATCTTCTGTATCAGCCTCCCAGGTACTGGGATCACATGCTCATGCCACTGTGCCCAGCAAAGATGAGTTTCAGTATGAAAGAATCCTGTAAATGAAAGAACCATGTAAATGTTTTTCCTCTCTCAACACCAGATTTAATACACATCCTATTTATGTGTGGTTTCCATTAAAATCTGATATCACAGGTGTACAGACTGACATGCTGCTTTTCTAATAAGCTCCCGGGTGATCCTTACTCTGCTGATCAACAAACTCTACTTTGAACAACATCAGTCTAGATTGCTAAAAGTTTTAAGAATTAAAAAATGGCAGAAAATATTAAGACAAAGCATATAGGGGATCCCTCCCCCA
Source organism: Glis glis (assembly GCA_004027185.1). Lineage (NCBI taxonomy): Eukaryota > Metazoa > Chordata > Mammalia > Rodentia > Gliridae > Glis > Glis glis. Next base: position 8,648 of record PVJS01003177.1, read on the forward strand.
ACCTGAAGGCAAGAATGCAACTAATGTGCTTAAAGAGATATAGAGACTATATAGTCATAACCAAAAGGGAATCTGATAGGGATACAGTTGTAGTTAGCTCTATCTATCAAGGAAAAAACATCAAAGATTCTTTGTAGAATAATTTCTAAGCTAACTTCAATAACATGCTAGTTTAGTGTTTCTTACACTTTGGGTTCAAGAAAATAAGTGCTTATTAACCTCTGAAAGTGAAAAGAACATGCTAATGCTTGGAGATGTGTTGGAAGGAGAGAAAAGTTAAATATGGCAAATGGCACTCATGCTTTAACACTTCTCTAACACTTTTCCTCGCTTTTCATAAAATAAGATTCAAATAAAACTCTCTAACATGAAAGGAAAAGTTGGGAATATAAGGAATGATTCCAACTTTTATCTTCTGAAGAAAATGGGGAAATAAATTACTAAGCATGCCAATAATTACTACTATCATGCATTGAGTTAAACACTTAAATCATGAACTTAACTTGTAGAAGCCCAGAGGTATATGACTTCTTAAGTATTTTTTCCCTTTCAGAACAAATGTCTTATCTTTTATTTAACCCACGTTCCTTCTTTTCCTAGAGGAGCGATATTCTTCTATGTGATAATTGTACTTTATCCCCACTCCAAATATGTTTCTCATGTGATTTGCTAATTTCTGATGTAATTCCCTATTTACTGGGCATCGCTGAGTATAGAAAGTAGTAGTAGATTTTTCCTGGAAACCATTATACTGAAGCAGTATTTTTGTTGTTCCCCTGTTCAAATTTTTAATATGCCAGCTAAGAAAGCTGATTAAAAGCAAGAGAATGAATCAATATACAGAGAAGATTAGGCACATGACATAAATTGTTGCAATTGAAATCTTTATTCTGCATGACCTCCCCATTAACTGGCTTTGCTTGTCTCTGAGAGTTTTGATAATCCAACATTTCACAAATACTGTAGGTGTATGATCTCTACCACCTCTTAGAGTCTATGTCCAGGCTAGTAGGAATTCCTTCTGCAATGAAAAAAAAAATGTGACGAATTTATATTCAAATAACATCACTCAAGGTAAAATACAAAAAAGGAAAAATCATATTTGCCATTTTTTTCTGAAATTTTTCATACCCACTACTCTGTAGGGTTCAATAAAGTTAATTTTCATGTCACCCAAACTTTATTGATTCAGTTCAGCTTCATGAATTTGCACTGAAGTATTGCTCACCCTAAAAGAATGCTAATCAAGTAATTCTATGACATCTATATAACCTTGCAGTAAAAGACACACCGGATAAAGGTGGGTGAATTACAGTCTATTTGATGCTTGATTTACTCTACAGCTGTCTCCAGCAATGAAATATAGCAGTCAGGAACTAAAGCTTCAATGGTTTTCAAGCAGATTAGGAGTTATTTGGTGAAGAATGTAGATCCCTGGGGAACACTTGGAATGAATTGGGAGATTTAAAAACTCTGGAGCTTTCTAGGATCTGGTCTACATTCCGATTTGCTCTTGAATAAATAAGTTAGAAGGTGATTCAATCACACATATTTTATCTTTTTGTGATAATCTACTTCAGATATTAAGAAATATTTCATCAAATTTACTGCAGTTAAACTCAAAGAATCTTTACTAATATAAATGAAGAAAAGGCTGGAAATCAGGGGAAAGTTGCCACCCCTATTTAATATTTAGACATTGTTTACATCTCCCCTCAGGACACAGACTTTGAGTACTTACAAAAACACTGGTCTAGATAGCAAACTTTTGAAGGAGACTAATATTGTCAGACCTGAAAAAAAATAAGCTTCCATCGCTGGCAGATCAAGTTTTAAAAATTTAGCAGTAATGTAAGTTTCTAATGTATTTTAATGTATTTCTATGTCACCATGATAAAAGCATTACCATGATACTAAACTTGTACCTTTAGACATACAACCTTACTTATAAGCTTTAGAGAAATAATATTTTATCTTTTTTAATGTGCTTTTATTGTGCATCATAGTCTCACATCACAATGAACATCAATTTGACAGTAACATACATGCACACAGCACTTGGTGTCCCCTCCGCCTCCCCCCCCAATACAGAGTACTGAGATTGACGTTGGTATATTTTCACATGTACACAGGGTCAATGGTAGTAATTCCATTTCATTCTTCCCCTTCCCCTTCCCTTAGACCACTTCCCTGGCTGCACTGAGGCTTCTGCACTATTGTCTGGAGTCCCTTTTGTATCCCCATACTCCTAGCTTGCGCATATTAGAGAAAACCTATGACCCTTCTCTTTCTGTGACTGCCTAATCTCACTTAACATAATGTTCTCCAGGTCCTCCCATTTTCTTGTAAATGATATTATTTTGTTCTTCTTTATTGCTGAGTAGAATTCCATTGTATGTATTTCCCATAATTTTGTAATCCATTTGTCCACTGATGGACACCTAGGTTGGTTCCATAATTATCTTTTTTACAACACAGGTAATTAAATATTAGTCAATATGCATTTAATATTTATAATTTTCCCTAGTTCTCTATAGGTTTCACTAGAATTGGGTGAGCTTCCTGAATTCCTACATCAGTGTTTTCTTATAATTTGTAGCTTTTGAATCCATTATTTCTTCATTTTACTTCTGTTTATATTATATAATTTCTAATGACCTATCCTTAAGTCAATTGATTTTTTCCTGCCATTTCAACTCATCTCTTGAACCATCTAAAAATTTTACTTAAATTATTATATTTCTCAGCTGTAATATATTTATTGATTACATTTTACAATTTCCTTCTCTATTTTAAAATAAAACAAGGCATAGTAATAATGATTGAGCAAATATTCACTTATTTTTCATGTGTTTTCCTTTGATTTTTTAGAATTTGGATAGATGCTGATGTTGGTTAATTTATGTTTCAACTTGACTGGGCTAAGGTAACATGTGAAACATTATTTCTGGGTGTGCCATTGAGGGTGTTTGGAGAAGAGATTAACATTTGAATCAATAGATAGGATAACGATAGTAGATAGATGAGATCTTTCACTAATGTGCACTGACATAATCGGATATATTGAGGGCCTAGAAAACAAAAAAGCAGAGGAAAGGCATATTTGCTTACACTATTTGAGTTGGGACATCCGTCCTCCCGCTCCTGGAGGTCACTGCAGGACTAGCACCATTGCCCCTTGTCCTCTGGCCTAGTTTCTCAGAACTTGAGATTCAGAGTGGCATATATACCACTGGCTTCCCTGTTTCTCAGACCTTCAGATATTAACAAACTTGTACCATCAGCTTTTCTGCTTCTGAAAATAGCAGACAAAAGATGGTAAGACTTCTGGAAATCCACAATTGTGAATCAATTCCTAGAATAAATGTCTTTTATATACATCTATATCTATTCTGTTGGTTCTACTCTTCTGGAGAAACCCAACTAATAAAGTGTCCTAGAATGATGACTACTAAATCAAACAAATTGACCCTTTTGGAGTCAGATTTTATAAATTTTTCTAAAGTATTCATGTTTTTTCTACCCAGTAATTACAGTTGAACACTGGGCATAGCGTACAATAAATTTTAGCAGTTCTAGATTCTATTGCTTTCTTCTGATGAGTCTTTATTTTGCAATCAAACTACAATCCCTTTCTCCTGCCTGGTGAAAAACCACTGACTTTTCTGCTCAGATTCTCTTTCTGTTTGTATATATGTATGTATTTATCTTTTATTATTAATCTATGTGCCTGGCTGCCTAGAGGTGTCATCTGTGCTTCTATACTCTCAGGGTCATCTCATGATTATGTGCAGGCATTTCTAACCATTACAGCTACAGGCCTCTGCCTTTGCAAATGTGAATGAATTGAAGAATATATTGAAACATCAATAAGTTCACAAGCACCCCCAAGCCTTTTATGTTTCGAAAGTTGGGCTTTCCCAAGTACATGTAAGACAAAGATTATTTCAACCATTCTACTTTTTAACTTCTAAAATCTACTCTAAATTTCTATCTGCTCTGCTACTACCTGGTCCTGGATAATTAAGTTTTCTCTACTCAATCTGGGGGAGGGGAGAAGAGATTAGAATTCCCCCAAGAAAGAAGACTACATATTTATCATACTTATCAGAGGCAATAGTAGATTTGATGAATGAATATCTTCATAGTAGTATTTAGTGCAATGAAGCTGTTATTTTAAATAATGCACTCAAATTTTATATGGATTTTCATTATGGAGAAATTATCTGATCTCCTCAAGCCACTATTACTAGAGATAGAACAGCATAAAGTTAATTTTCACAAACATATTAGAAGTATTTAATGTGTACGTTAAATTTGCTGAGAGAGCTGATCTTAAGAATTTTCATCACACAGAGAGTAACTATGTGAGGTGATGGATGTGCTAACTACTTGAATTGTGGTAATCATTTTATAATGTATACTTACATGAAATCAACCTGTTCTACACCTTAAAATATATACTTTCCCCTGCCAATTACACCTTGGTAAAGCTGGAAAAATAAATGTTCCTTTAATTCACTCTCAATACTTGAAACATCATATTGACAAATGATACTTGCCCCCGCCCCTTTTTGTGCAACTGGAGTTGAACTCAGGGGCATTCTACCTCTGAGGTACACCCCAGCCTTAATTTTACTTTTTATTGGGAAATAGGGTCTCATTAATTTTCTGAGGGCCTCGGTAAGTTGCTGGCTGCAAACCCGTAAGCCTCCTATCTCAGCCTTTCGAGTACTATGATTACAGGCATGGGCCACCATGTCCAGCCCATACTTTCCCCTATTGAAAAAGGTATCCAACTATTCAACTACAGCTAACTTTCTTTCCTATAATGTTTAAAATAATCTATATCTGATCAATGTGAAAGATAAATTACAATACTCTTTGGAAGAATTAATAAAGAAAGCATCGAAAATATTCAAGTTATCCCTGATGGTTGTATGGCTACAGGGAGGTGAAGACTGGATTCCCTGTGATGTTCTCTTTTGAACATCTTTCATAGGATCCCCTTGCTAGCATTAAAGCCATGATGAGTTAGGTCAGTCTGTGACAAGTAGTTAACTGTCTCGGAATGATTACTCAATTTTGTCTTGGCGGGCAAAATTCTTTTCACCAAAATATTTTCATAGACATAAAAACTTCTCTAAGATTTTAATGAAAGGCAACAGATGTGTATATATTTTTTACCAGATAATTAGTGATCCTGTTGTGAATGGATTTATCCTAAAAGGAAAGATAACATGGAAAAGTATGATATATCTAAGGAAATTAAACTATTTTGGTTGTGACAGTGACTTTGTAGTTGGAAAATAATGGCTAGGGTCAAGGCCAGAGGAAAACTGTATGTTAATACTTTTATAATTCACTTACATTTAAGCCAATTTACCTTCAAAAATAGTTTCTTAAAAATGTAGTGTCCAATGATTGTTTCTATTCATATCCATGTTTGCATTGAATGGTTTTCTTGTTATATGTTGGTTTAATTAAAACTAAGACAGATTTTTACTCTCATCCCAGTTTATATCATCCAGAGCATATACAGTATTTAGCAAATACAGAATTTAGCAAAATATAAATCATTTCTGATGGTTAGCACCCCAAATCTTATGCAGTTAAATATTTCAAAACAGTATCTATTAGTCATAATATTTTTAAAGAAGTACTTATTTTTATTATTACTAAGTTTGAATATACCAATATAAAGTCACCTTACTTAAATTGTTCTTCAAATGCAAATAATCCTTGTCAGACATTATATTTATATTTCCAAGGATATATGTTATAATTAATATTTCTAAGTATTTAAGCTTTGGTATTATTTATTCTGTATATAAATACTATTTAATCTCTCTTCTAACTCTTACACTCTCCTTTCCCTCACTCCTCTTTCCATTTATACCCCTCATGCTCTTTCCTTATAACAATAACAAGAATAATATCTCAAAAACTAGAAATAGTCACAATAGTAGAAAGAACTATTCCCAAAATAGAAAATTGCTAAATAAAATGAGCTTGTTAGACACTTGACAGAAGAGGTAAAAAGTTACAGGCTGATTTCCTTACAATTTGATAAAAGGAAAATCAAAAATTAGATTAAATGTGTAAAATTCATTGTCTTTCACTAGTAGTTTTTGTGGTTGTTGATTTTGACAAAAGTCTTTTAAAACAGTAAAATTATGCTTGTTTTCTCTTTTAACTTTTGGAATTCAGGTGTTTTCTTGAAACACCTGAAAAACCAGTTGGCATATGAAATTATTTCCAAGTGAACATCAAATCCTAGACTTAAGAAGAATGTTCATGTTTGAGTATCTGTTTCTTATAATTCTCCAAATATAAATAATTTGGGCAGATATGCTCAGATTATTAATCTTTTAAGATTAATATTCCACAAACTGCTCTAATAATATCCTTTTATAGTTAATAGACATGACAATGATTAATAATAATTACCTTTTTATATAAATATGTTATAAAATACTTATTTTTCTATAGAAATGATGCAGAAAACAAAATGAAGAAATGTTGTCTATTCATTAGAAAGTTTGGTAAATAGTGAAATCACCAAGATATTGCAACACAAAGTGAAAATTCAATGCTTTGTCCATCAAAATATTTAAATGTCAAAAAATAAAACATGCAACCTAAAATGCTCATTATAAATAAATTATGCACATATAGAATGAAATTGTTATTTTTGTAATTCTGGAATTCTTTGCTTCAGAACCCTGGGTGCCATATTATATAAATAGCTTTAGTTATGGTCATTTCAGTTTTAATTTTGTAATTTCACCTATAAGTCAATAATTTTCATGATTTCCTCATCATGAAAATCATGATGAGGAAATAACACAGAGGAAGTAACTGATAATTTAACCCAGGTTTTTTTTCTTTCAGGAAGAAAGAAGGAATTATCACAAAGTAAATATTTATTTCTTACTAATAAACATCCAAATATTTTTTAAATTGGTGATGTTTTCATTATCTTAAAATGAATATGACCACATATTTTCTCTTTTAAGGTTAAAAAGGTAGCATCTAATTTGGAGATAATTAGTGAATAGGCAATTAATTATACACTTAAAAAGAGTGAATGTGTTTGGGATTTTTACTTATTTCAGTTCATATGCTTCTGCTTAAATAATGTGTTTCAAGTCTCTGGTAGCCTATTCTATTACAGTTTTGCAAATTTATAAAAAGAAATGAGATAAAATTGTGTTTATGCCCAAATATTAACAGTTTACACACATTGAATAGTAAAAGTCCTTAAAAAAAAGCAAAGAAGTAGACTATCCATTTCTCAATTAGCATTTTAGATGTAAGCTTTTAAAATATACATTTGGCTCTATTTATTTACTAGTTATGTTATTTTGAAAGATAATAGGTATAATCCATTTAGCAATAAAAAGACTTACTAAAGAGCTTTTTTAGATTTTATCAAATTAAATCTAACATTCCTTTTCTTCTTTGAAAAAGAGAACTACAGAATTAACCACAAAATAAGGCAGCCCACTGTTTCTTACCTTTCAATTATAATTTTTAAAGATTTCCATGATCAAAATACAACTAATCTCATAACTTCATAACCAATCTATGAGTAAATCTATCATATATGATAGGTCAAGTATTAAAGGAGTTGTTCACTCAATCCTTCAAGAGAATTATAAAGTGTACTAATATTTAGACACTATTCTAGAAGAGGCACAAAAAATAGGACTCGGCTTCCTTTCAGGAAAATATTTATTTTTAATAATTAATGGGAATTCTTAGTATCATTAATACTTAATATGCTTTAGACCCTGAGAAATGTAATAAGAATCCCAAATGGGAGAAAATGATATGAGAAATTGAAAACTGGCTCTCTCTCTATATCACTAGGATAATGAGAATAAAAAAATAGAGATAAGAACAAAGGTGCATGCTGGAATGGCACTTAGTGATTTTTCTATGTTTTCATGTGTTTTTAACCCTAATCTATAGAGTCTTTTTAAGCTTTAAAACAATTCCAGTAACGCTCAGAGTTAGTTACCTGAAAAACATATTGATGCAAACAACTAAACACAAATAAGTTACTTTAAAAAGGGTATTTAGAGCTGGGGGTTTAGCTGCCTAATATGTTTAAGGCCCAGGGTTTGAGCACCATCATTGTAAAAGCAAACAAACAATAGAGGTTATCTAAAGAGCATACATAAGATTGGAAGGCAGTATGAGAAATCCTTAGATATACAGAAAAAATTCAATATTTTTCTGACATTGTGGCTATAAAATGACTACTAGTCATAGTATCATAATGGGAAAAGTTTTCACTGTTGTTCTGCAGCAATAAATTGAGCATATGATGAAACTCTCAGAAAACCATGGTATGCTGATAAAAATAAAAAGCAACTCATACACAAAGGAAATAAAATTTGATATCTGCCACTGTTTGGGGTGAGAAAAAGCTTCCTTTGAGTTTTTTTTTTTTTTTTTGGTTCTTACCATGGATTGAAACCAGGAGCATTCTACCTCCAAGCTTAAACCTTTATTTATTTATTTATTTATTTATTTATTTTTTAAACAGGGTCTCCCTAGGTTGCTGTGATTGGTCTCAAACCTGTGATTCTCCTGTCTTAGCCTTCCAAGTACTGGGATTATAGGCATGCACCATCTTGCCTGGCTTTCTTTGAGAATATTTAAACAGTGGTTGATGTCTATATAAGTTTGAGGATAAAGTTCATATTACATGGCACACACAGTGAACTTCAATACGGTACATTTGTTTAAAGTGTCCCAGATTATCTACAGCCTTACTCAGAGAGTAAATTCAAACTCTCTCTGAGGAAATAAATTCTAAAATACATCTGTTAAATTTCCCTCAGATAAAGTCCAAATATGCATTTTTGCAAACAAAAAAGCATACCATAAAACAACACTATTCATTCAATATTAATTCAATAAATATTTGAACACCTACAAGATACTGTTCTAGATTCGAGGCATATTGTATTAAATAACAGTGGAAAAATAACCCTTGCAATCACAGAGTATAGATTCAGTGAAGGAAAGAAACAGAAAACTCCATGCATAAGTGCTGTATAAAATATGTTTAAAGGTAAGAACTGTGTATACTCCCTGACCATTAGTCAAGTAGTGTCTATTTTAGTTATCATCATGTTTCAGTCAGCATTCAGTGCTATGACCCAGAATACCTGATGACCACAATTTAGATGAAGAAATATTTATTTGCTCACAGTTCCGAAGATTTCAGACCACATAGATATAATCTATTTTATGCTAGATTCCAAGCAGAAGCCAGGGTTATAGGTCCTAAAGGCATGATGGTATGAAATAGTGAGAGCAATATATATATTCCCCAAAACCACTCCCATAAAGATCCACCACTGAACATGGTTCTCTCCAAAGCATGAAGTCCTAGCGACATTTTACTTTCAAATCATAACACTGCCAGTCATATTATCACAGTGTTGTATGTAGGGTTCAGGAATCCTCTGGGATTCTTGAAACACACAAGATAAATACCAACACTTACCTCCCCAGATTCTCTTTTGAGCCCATGTAGACAGCACATGAAAGCATACCTGGAAACTCCAAGAGGAGCTCTACCAAACCATTTCCTAGGAGGAGTCTGTGACTTAGTAAAGAAATGGATATGACTCTGTCAGCTTCTAGAAGAACAGCTTCTCTGTTCTACTAGGTACTCTTATTGCGGTAACTCCGGCGGACAATCTACTCCGTGATTCCTGCCACGGAAGGTCGCTGCTCCCTGCAGCTTCCTAATAACTAACTACTCTGTGATTCCAGCCACAGAAGGTCGCTGCCCAGACAGCTTCCTAAATTCCATGGTTCCAGCTGCGGAAGGTCGCTGCACCAGGCAGCTTCCTAATAATAGTCTTCTCGCAGGAAACAACACTAAGTCTGATATAGTAATTTGCAAAATAATTACATTTAATAATTGGGGGATCAGGGAGGAAATAGAGATGACAAATTCTCCTCGTCTTCTATAGCCAGGGCCTTATTTTTATAGGAACTTTAAAAGTTAATCAAACACAGAAATCAGCAATTATCACAGGTTACAGTAAAGAAAGTCAGTGAGGCAAACATGTGACAAACTTAGGGGAAGGAGGGGTTGACCATTACTGGGTGGGAACGACATCAAAGACAGCACCATAAAGATTAAACCTGGTCCCTTGGAATGTGTCTGCTTGCGGATAGATCCCACCCAGCCAAATACCATGTATCCAAACTGGGTTGGTCCAAGATGATAATCTCAATGTGCTTCCAAGACTGGCCTCGTCTTTCAAGCCTGGGGGTGATAAGCCTCAAAGCCCCCCATTGTTGATAATTGAAGCAGATTTCTTCCTCTCCATGTAAAACTTTTTTTGTGTGTCACAATCCAAGTAAATGAAAGATCACATATAACACTAACCCAACTAAAGTTGATGTTGGATATAGAAGTTGGTTTTAAAATAATATTGTATCTATGTAATTATAAAAGAAATACTTTCCACTCAGTAACTCAGTAGTTTAATTTGGGGCCTGATTCCAGATAAAGGGCCCATTTATTCCTACACATGTTCAGTGAAACAAAATAAAAAAGTAAAAGAAAATAAAAGAAAGAAAAAGATAATCGTCATCCCTTTCACCCCCAAAATATCCATGTTTTTATTTCAGAAACCTGTGAATATGTTCTTTACATGGCAAAGGGGATTTTATAGATGTGACTAAATTTAAGAAACTTGAGAGAGGGAGGCATTCCCAGATAAAGATGTGCCCCATATTATCATCACATAACCTTAGAAGCAGTAAGTGAAACTTTCCCAGGTAGCATCAGTGAGATATGTGACTAACAAAGAAAAAGATTAGAGAATCCAACTTTGCTGGCTTTGAAGATGGGAGAAGGGGGGCCATAAGTCAAAGAATGTGGGTGGCCTCTAGAAGCTGAAAAGACAAGAAATTAGTTTCCAAAAGCCCCCAGAAAGGGAGGTAGTCCCATCAAATACCTATGTTTCAATCCAGTGAGAACTATTTCTGACTTCTGACAGCAACAGAAAGCAATGTGTTTTTGCTTGTTATGAAAACAGTAGAAAACTAAAGATGGTGGCAATGATGATGATGATGATGATGATGATGATTAGAAGGGGCATTAACAAGAGGGGTAGGTAATATAGATGGTTTCCGACTTTTTTTTTTGCGGTACTGGGGATTGAACCCAGAGGGGTTCTACCTCCGAACTATACCCCCGGCCCTATTTTTTATACTTTATTTTGAAATCGGGTCTCACGAAGTTGCGGAGGGCCTCACTAAGTAGAGAGAGAGAGAGAGACAGAGACAGAGACAGAGACAGAGAGAGCAAGAGAGCTGAGGCTGTCCGCGAACCCGGATCCTCGGGTCTCTGCCTCCCAAAGTACTGGGATTACAAACATGCGCCACCATGCCCGGCTGGTTTCTGACTTATGATTATTTGTTTTATGATTTCTATACTTTACAGTGGTGCAAAAACAACATGAATTCAGTAGAAATTACACTTGGAATTTTGAATTTTGAACTTTCCTTAGCTGGTGGCGGGCTATACAGCACCTTCTAATGATGCTGGGTGGTGGCAATACACAAACATCCAACCAGCCATGTGATCACTAGAGTAAACACTCAGCACTCTTCAGTTTACTGTTGCTAAGCTCTGATGGTCCAGGCATGTATGAAATGCATTTTCAACTTATGGTATTTTAAAATTATGATGAGTTCAGCAGGATGTAGCTTCATGGTAAATAGAGGTGCACTTGTATAAATAGCATCAAAATAAAAGAAAATTGTGATTTTCCTAATTGTCTTCAATATTTTTACATGATGACTCTCCTTTGATGACACTATAAAATTTATAAAACATAATATTTTAATATTACTTCATCTATATTATAGCTATCAGATTTTGCTCAAATATTTTCAGTGCATAAGTGATACCTTGCTATAGTTTTAGTGGCTATGCAGATTTCATTGTTACTGCTCATTTTAAAAATCATCTAAAAGGGAGAAGTAAATGGCGATCCTTACAGATATTAAGGTAATGAATACTTTATAATTTAAAATGACATTTTTCAAAGTAAAGCCAAAGAAATTTGTCCCAATCTCCACTAGGAGCTATCAATGGCAGCTGCTTCTTATTTTGGTACTAATTAATATGATCAATTATTTTTCAAACCTTGTAAATTTGATAAGTTAAAAGAAAACATTAAATAAAATTCTTTAATTCTGCTTTATATTGACCATTGATTTTCTGAAAATGTTTTAAACTGCTTTATAAATGAAGAATTGAACCTAAGTGAAATATTGTAGGCCCTGTGTTCAAAAAAAAGGAAATTCATTGATGAAACTTGTAAAACTATCATGTAAAGATATGAAATTCATATATGGCAAAATACATATCATGACACAGTTGTTTAAAGTACTGTAGTAATGAAAGGGTATATGCAATTTAAGAGAAAGTTTAAAAGTGAAAAAGTTGATTTGCCCAAGTTGAATATGAAAGCAATAAAGTTTTGAAAAATATTTACATGATTTTATGTCAAATTATTATTGTCCTTATGAATGTGACTCAAAGTATTAGTCAATATTTATGTTCATTAATAATTATTAAATAAATAAAGGTATATACATTTTAATCTTTCAAAATGCTCATTTTTTAATTTTCAATAAAATGCACTAAAGTAAAAATTACTAAACATATGGAAGATGGAAATTATTAAGTGTGCTGTAGCTACATGAATGAAGAGCATATATCTTTATATTTCAAGATGGAATCTCTAAAATGAAAATATTGACATATAAAAAAGCAATAGCAAAGTATAAGAAATAAAAATGAAAAGTTCATGTTAATAGTATAAAAACATTTAGGTAGTGACATAACTTTACTAACCAGTTCATGGTTTCTATTGATCACTTTTCTTTCCACATGAATGTGTTTAAATCAAACACAGCGACATTTGCTTCATTTAACATTCTCCTCTTGAACAAGCTCTGAAAGCTATAATTACAGAAACCCTTTTCACATGGTTATACAAGCTTCATAGCAAAGTGTAAATAAACAGAAAAAGCAATTGAGATACAGTCATTAACACCGTAATGATAAACTCTGTAATTCTCTTAACCTGCAGATTTCCTTTACATTGTGGATGACAAATGACATATTATGATTACAGTTATCCACTGTCATACATGGAGAGATTATTTAATTATGCTATATTCTACATTTTCACATGAATGAATGAAGAAAGATGACATGGCCAAATGCACAGCATTTCCCACAGCTCCTTAAATAAGTAAATAAATCAAACAATTATTTCATAATCACACTAGCAACCATGGATAGCTCCAGAAAAGTCAGGCAGTAGTAATCACACCCTCAGGCTAGCTGTTTAATTTATCATGGTGGCGATATGAAATGCAAGTCTCTGCAAAGACTCTCAGAGAAACAGCTTACAAGGCATGGTCGCTAATCGTCTACTATTAGTAGAATAATGCAATAAGGAAAACTTAAATAGTGTCATTGAAATATTTAAGAAGAGCTTTTGGTTATTAAATGTGAATAATACAGTAGCATAGAAAGTTATTTCTAAGGTTTTCAGTGGAAGTATCTGTGGTTCACAATATACATAGGGAAAATGCATGCTCAATATAACAATAAAATTTGATTAAAATGAAGTCTACCCTTTAGGGATCTGGATTTCTTCAAAACCACTCTACTAAGATTGGTATTAGGCAGAATATATTTGAACAGTAACATATCTTGCATATGCTCCCCATCACATTATTATTGAAATTAAAAATGAAATTAAAAAATCTGGGAAACTGTGCAAGCATGCTAAAGTGTTTTATAACATGTAGCAATATTTTGTGTATGAGGATCTTATTATTAACTTTGACAATGGAATTATATTTATATACTATGTACAAGTTCGCTGTCCAACTGAAAAAATAAAGATACCCTTGAAGGGATTTGAGTTAAATCTTTATCATGAACTTTTGAAGATCCCATACAAGACAAACTGAGAGTCCAGGGGAACTAAACTACCTCATACCTGTAGCAAAATATAAGTTCACTATCAAGATTGTGAGGTGAAACTAAGCCTATGTTTGTAGTATTCAAACCAAACATAAAAATTCTGTAAATGACAAGTGATAAATATCTCTGATCTAAACACAATCTTATCTTGTGAACATATTTCTTAACTACTGAACTCAAAATGTAAAATGAATTTATTTTTCTACAACTGGGATCCTTTTAATTTAAATAGAATGTATAAATTTCAATACTTTTCAAGCACACTCTAAATTCTGTCTGATCTCACATCTGATTTGAAGGAATACAAACCAAAATTGTGAGTATATGAACTGCTTCCAAAAGCGTAATCAAATTTTAAAAAGCTATCAAATAGAATTAAATTAAATTCAAGCATTTCTAGTCTGAACATTCAGAATTTCATGTGCTCTCAAATCTGAAACGTTTGGGTTACTACATGATGTGTGCCACAAGTCGCATGTGCAAAATTCCACACATGACCTCATGTGATGGGCCAGAGTCAAAATGTGGTGCTTCTAAAAATATTGGATCAGCTTCCTCCAAACTATTTGTGTCAGGTGTATATGAAACACAAATGAATTGTGTGCTTATTGGTTTCTATCCCAAGATATCTCATTATGTGTATGCAAGTATTCTGAAATCTAAAACAAAACAAAAAATGGCCTCATTAATGAAATTACTTCCATTGACTATGTGTATGTATGTGAAAATGCCAATGTCAATCTCAGTACTCTGTACTGGGAAGAAGGGAGATGGGGAGGCAGGGGGGCCACCAAGTGCTGTGTGCATGTATATCACTGTCAACATGATTTACATTATGATGTGAGACTATAATGCACCAATAAAAGCATATTTTAAAAAGTTTCAAATCTGAAACACTTCTGGACCCATGAATTTGGTATAAGAAATACTCAACCTGTGTATTTCTTTTAAAGTGAAAAACACAGACAATTCACTGTGCCATTAATTTAATGGTAACAAAAGTAATTCATTTTATAATTTTAGAGTCATTATTCTCAATACAATTCAAGAATATTCTATACATTTGAAAGGACAGCAAATATTTATGAAAATCATCAAATTAGAAATAAATATACAGAAAAGAAAAGAACATGATTTCTGATTTAAAATTTATTGTGAAAGTAAAGAACAAAAATATATTACTGCAGAACCTTTAACTTATAATGATATCTTCTGGGTATGAGTAATTTAAAGCCCTGAGACTCCAAGTGTGGCCTTGAACCAGCAGCAGTGGTTTTCTATAGGAACTACATTCAAGAGCAAAATCTTGGGCTCTACTCTGTAGAATACAAGCTTCAGTTTTATTTCTTCTTGTTGCAAGATTTACTAGTAAATTGCATACAAATTAAACAGCCAAGCAACATCCACTGGTGTCAGTAACTTTATTAATTTTAACCATGTTATGAAAATCTAAAACGTTTTTTCTTCTCAGTAAAACACATTGTCTTTTAAATAACTATCTCATTGAATCATGAAGAGGTAAAGGATATTTTAAAATGCTATCAAAATTTAGAGACAGGAAAATAAGATACAGGAAAAATAGTAGACACAATCTAGGAATGGTAAAAATATATAGAAATGATATTTTTTTGGTATTGGGGATTGAACAAAGGGGCATTCGACCTCTGAGCTACACCCCCAGTCCTATTTTTATTCTTTATTTTTGAAACAGGGTCTCACTAAGTTGCGGAGGGCCTCACTAAGTAGCTAAGGCTGGCCGCGAACCTGCGATCCTCCTGTCTCAGCCTCCCATGTACTGGGATTACAGGCATGTGCCACCACATCCAGCTTAGAAATGATATTAGCAAGTAAAAATGTAAAACTTTGCTGTAAATATGAGAACTGCCTGTCTGCAATATGTTATGAACCAAAGTCATATTACAAAATACCTAAAAAAACCCTTTTATAGTCAAGAAAACACGATGCAGCAGAATCAACAGTGGTGTGGAGAAAATGCAGAAACATCTTTGGAACCTTGAAAAAGTGATTTGGGTTCTAAATGTAGAAAAGTATTTGAAATAATCAATAGCTAAAGTTCCCAAATTAATGACTTGAAAGCTGATGTTCCAAGTAATAACTATATTAGGAGAAAAGTTTTGAGAAGTAATTTTTAAAGCATGAAAAATAGATAATACTATTAAATACAAACATAGAATTTTCTAAATAACTGCTAAGAATATAATTGACAAGAGATAATAAAGAATCCAGGAAGTAGAAGAATTAACAGAAAGTTTGTATTAATTAATTCATAAGTGGATTTTTGAAAATTGAAAATCAAAATTACATTTCCAATAAAAATAAACTGGAAAAATCATAAGAAATAGCATTTGAAGATTATGAATTGGTATTTTCACTTGAAAATTTAAAAAAAAGTATTATTCAGCAAAGAAAGTAAATAAATGTGATACCACGTAACATTAAAAAAATAAATATACGAAATGTACATGTTGGCAAGAAATGGTGAAGTGGAAAAGTTAAGGCATTGATACTAAGACTACAAAATGATAGAGCCACTTTAGAGAGGAGCTTGTCATTATTTAGTGAACCTTAACTCTCTAATTCCACTCCTAGGAATATAATCCATAAAACTCAGCATAGTCATGAAAAAGGACATGTGTGAGAGCAAAACCTTGTAAGACTGTAAGTGTTCATAAAACGTGGCATATATACCCAATGAGATATTATAATTTTCAAATTAAACACATTAGGTTTTCTCAGAGCAATGCTGATAGGTCTAAAGTAGTATTGAGTAAAGTAAGTGAGAAGTAGAGCTCATTTTTTGGAATGATTCATCAATGATTACATCTTGTACACATAAAATTTTACTTATTTATTTATTTTAAATACTTTTATTGGTGCATAATAATCTCATTGTTATGGAGTTCAGAGTGATAGGGACCTACATGCACACAGCATTTGGTAAGCTTCCCCCTGGCTCCCTCCCCACTCTCTCCCCTTCCCCATACATAATACTGGGATTGGCACAGGTAAGTTCACATATGTACATAACTTCAGTGGCAGTCTTTCTTTCATTGGTGATTCTCCCTCCTTCCAACACCACCCTCCCCTAGATTCCCTCCATTGCTCCACTAGAGTTTCTCCTCCATTTTCTAAATTCCTCTTGTATCTCAATTACTCCCTAGCTTCAACATACGAGATTAAACATATGACCCTTCACTTGCTGTGACTGGCTGTATCCATCAGCATTCTTGTAGCTATAATCCAAAAAAAGACCACATAACTTAGAGGAAAGAAGATTTATTTTTTTATGGTTTTGGGTTCAGTCCATATGAGGCCACAGATCTCAGGCCATAGCAGCAGGAGTGGAAAAAGGGAGCGCACATGGACTGTGCTCACATCATGGAGGCCTGAAGCAGAGAGTGAGCTGGGGGAGGAGGGACTATATATATATATATATATATATATATATATATATTGTGATTATATATATATATATATATAATCTTCAAGGCCACACCCCCAGGGACCACCTCCTCCAGCCACACCCTCCTGGCCTACCAGGTACCACCGAGGTAAATCCATCTCAATGGTTTTATTAACTTCTTGGATTAAAACCCTCATGACTCAATTATATCAACCCTGAATATTAATAAATGAGCTTTTTAGGGGACATTTTATATCTAACTATAATACTGGCTAATCTCACTTAACATAATGTTCTCCAGGTCCATCCATTTTCCTGAAAATGACATAATTTTGTTCTTTATTTCTGAGTAGAATTCCATTGTATATATAGCCTATGATTTTGCAATCCATTCATCTGTTGATGGACACTTAGGTTGGTCCCATGATTTGACTATTTTGAATTGTATTGCTGTAAGCATGGATATGCAGGAGTAGTATAGCTGTATCATATGGTGGATCCATTTCCAGTTTTCTAAGGAATCTCCACACTGATCTCCATAGCTGTATCATATGGTGAATACATTTCCAGTTTTCTGAGGAATCTCCACACTGATCTCCATGCAACCCAACCAACAGTGTAGAAGAGTTCCTATTTCCTCACATCCTTGTCAGCATTTATTGTTGTTTGACTTCTTAATGATTGACTAATTGGGGTTAGATGGAATATCAGTGTAGTTTTAATTTGCATCTTCCTGATTACCAATGATGTTAAACATTTTTCATATATTTATTGGAATTTGTATTTCTTGTTTTGTGAGGTGACTACTTAATTCATTTGTACATTTCTTGCTTGAATTATTTGTTTATGTTGTGTTTTCTTTAATGTACTTTGTATAATCTGAATATTAGTCCTCTATCAAAGGAATAGTTGGAAAAGATCTTCTTCCAGTCTGTAGGCTCTCATGTTAGACTCTTGATGGTTTCCTTTGCTGATCAGAAACTTTTTAATTTATTGCCATTCCATTTATTAATTCTTGTTTTAATTTCCTGAGCTTTAGGAGTTTTATTGAGGAAGTTTCTATCAGTGCCTATATGTTAGAGGGTTGATCCTATGCCCTCCTCTAGCACACATAAGAATTTAAAAATGCTATGTGTTATTTATTGCTTTATCATTATGTAAGTAAATCTATGGGAGATTTAAGCACAAGGTAATTATATGAGAATGGTTTCTATTTGGATAGGGCATATATAAATGAAAATAAATGCATATTATAGTTTTGTATTTTAACGTTAAAAGTTAATTTTAATTTGAGTTAATAATTTTATAAAATAGCATTTTATTGTTCTCTCATTGAAAATTATTCATCTTGCTCTTGTGGGAAAGATGTTTTATGGGGGAGGAAATTCTTAAAAGCCAAAGAAACATCTTTTAGACATCTGAATATTGCATCCTGTTGCTGCATTGGGTGAAGTGAAAGTAGACCTCCAATCTTAAAGGAATGTGAACCAAATGAGTACTTGAACCCCTGTGGATAGTTGTAGAAAAATTAAAGGTATTTGAAAATTTTAGTAGCTATGAAAAGTGATTGCTATTGTGAAGCCTGCTGTTTTCTCTTAAAACATGGCAATAATGTGTAAATTAAATTGCAACAGGAAGTTTATATATCTAGAATGCTATCCTAGTTGTTTTTTTTTTGCAGAGGTGGGTAAATGGAAAATATATGATAATCATGCAACAAGGATAAAAAGATATCTAATCAGCTTAAACCATTTTAAATCAGCCTTTTACAAAATAATGACTAATTTTAAAAATCAAATTAAAAGTTGTTTCCAAGAAAATAAGGATTCAAGAAAGATCTAGTGTCCTAAAATATGATTTTAATAAAAATTAAGTATATGATATTACTGATAAATATGTTTGTTATGGGTTTGAAAGAAAAAAAACAGAATAACCAATTTGGCACTTTAAACTTAAAACACTAAGTAAACACATATGGTTAAGTAGTTTCTTCTTACAAGAATTGCAGAATATACTCTTTGTGTGAAATATGCTAAGATGAAAATTGCCTCTTTTCTGAATTATATTAAAATTTAATATTAAAACTATTATGCATATGATATTCCTTGAAATAAAATATTTTGGATCAAGTAAATTAAGTCTTTAATGTTGATACTGTTCTGTGGTAATAGTTTTACAATTTTATTGTCTTAAATTTCAGGTAGCAGACTGATGATTAAAATGATAAAGCACGTTGATCATTATTCTTGAGAAAATCTAAATAGATTACATCAGAGATCAAAATGCCAGGATAAAGGCAAATTTCCCTAGGAAGACTGCGGAGTGACATATTTTCTTGCTCATTGTCAGGTCCAGAATGAAAAGTGCATCACCCTTGATTAACATCGTCTTACACGCCTGTGTACCAGCTCACGCCTGTGGATCCCGATGACACTGTGTGTACCTGTTGCTGTTCATGCTGACTCAGCTTTATCTTCCATTGTGTTCAAGATGCTGTTTTTGAGTGCAGCCTCCTGAGAATGAAGGAACACACCATTCTCTCTGCTCCATAGTTAGAACTCTCTTGCTGTATTTTACCTGACGAATTGTAGCTAATGTTAGCAAATTACTCCTTTCTCCCACTTGTAGTTGGGAATGTTATTGAGCATTGTATAACTTCTTTGCAACAGGGTTGATAAGCACATCTTTTGAATAAACATCACTGTTTGGTGAATACGGATTGTGAGACTAGGGTGAAGCAGATCATGGGTTTGAAAGAAGGGGAATTAAAGCAGTGGCTATTATCCTTAGCTATCTAGAGAAGCAGGGGGTTTGAGAGCCCCAAACCAATACATAATAATACTAATATGACATTTATATTATGTGCTTTTATATCTGTGCTGACAAGACAAGATGATGCAAAAGCAATGTGAGACAAAATGGCTTGTGCCTCAGCCTAAATTTGGACAGTGGCAACAATTTACTCAATAGACATGTTCTTCAATACTGCTTAATCATAGGTGGCCAAATGCCAGTTCAAGTAGCAAATATCTTTGTTGAAGTGGTAAATATTAATTTTCTTAAATCCCAATGCTTTCTAATAGTGCATGTGATGAAATAAGAAATACACAGGAAGAAATTCTCCTTCGTACCTTCATAAGATAGTTGTATCAAGAAACAGCACTTTCACAATAATGACTAACTGTGATTATTCAAGTGGGGGCATCTGGGATCTATCTCTTGAAAGTGAATGAGGTGAGCCTATCATTTTGAAGCAAATGACAGATTCATTGTTAATGTTAAATTCAAACTCTCTAGTACTGTGGAAAACTTGCATCTGGCATCTTAAACTTTACATATTCTCAACAATTAAACTTCTGATTTCATTTGTTTCAGTCAGCATCCTCACTGTGGAGATCTAAACACCTGATGTGCAGCACTTAGAGGAAGAAAGGTTTATTGGGGTTCATGGTTTTAGAGGTTTCAGTGCCTAGGGCAGTTCCGAGGCATAAATGGTGGCAGTGATGGCGGCCAGGCATGTGGTAGAGGGATGCAGATCTCACGTCATGACAGCGATCAGAGAGAGCAAGAGGAGGGCCTGGGGACATATATAGAACCCAAGATCACACCCAGAAGAACTCACCTCCAGCCATGCCCTGCCTTCAGAGGCCACATCCCCAGGGATCCATCTCAGAGCATGGCTACCTCCAGAGGATGAGGTCCAAGGACATTTTACCTTCAAACCATAGCAACATTGGCCATGATATCAATAATGAGTACGGTCATGATGCTGTTTGATGCAGTGTACAACAAGTGGAAGATCTGCAAGGAGCAATGCACCAAGAATACTTGAATGATAATTTAAAACATTATAAAATCATTCATAGGTAAAACATAAGTTATAAAAGGAAGTTGGATCAGTAGATTTTTAAGGAAAGAGAGTTCAAAGTGTTCTCTTATATAGTCTTGGATTCCATACTGTAAAAATAAAAACCTTTAACAAACAACAACTCATTAAGTTTTGGTATAGGTTGAAATGAAATATTTACAATTACCTTTAAGAGCTGTGTACATCTTTCCCATGCAGCATCATACCCATGTGCAGGTCCGGGCTTTCGTTTTCCTATGTTATATCAAACAGTGTGTTGAAACATTTTAAATCAGAAGCAGATATGAAAATCTGTCTTTCATAGATTTCACAGATATTTTGTAGATTTACAAAAATGTGTAGCAATGCTACTACTTTTCACACTAAGCATTTCATGTAGAACATATATATGTGAATATATATATATATATATATATATGTTCTCCTAAAATGTAATAGTCATATTGAACAATATGGGGGCTAGAATTTTAAATAAATATATATTTACACTTCTTAATTTTAAATGTGACATATATTCATAGAAATACCTCACATAAACAAAACCACTTTGTGGTCCTCAATAATTTTGATGAGTTTATAGTCTTGAATCCATAAGCTAAGAACCTTACTATAATAGCAGGTTGGTTACAGCTCCTTTAAGGAATTCTCTTTTTACTGATGATATCTAAACTGGTTTAGTACACGATATATTTTTGTTTTTCAATGGGTAAATTACATTATTTGATGGATCTTGCCTTTGAGTGCATATTTACACTCTTTTTAGTGAGAATAAACTGGACTGCATTAATAAAATATTAATTTTAGGAGAAAATAAGCAAAAAGGTTAATGTGAGGAGAAATAGTGTTTTTCAGGTATTAAATCATCCTGTTCATATATATATATTATTTTTATTTTTATATTTTTATATTTTTTATATTATATATATATATATATTTTTTTTTTTTTTTTTTTTTTTTTTTTTTTTTTTTTTTTTTTTTTTTTTTTTTTTTTTTTTTTTTTTTTTTTTTTTTTTTTTTTTTTTTTTTTTTTTGGTAGTGGTGCTGGGGTTTAAAGCCAGGGACATTCTACATCTGAGCCACATCCCTATTTTATTGTTTCTTTTGAAATAGTCTCACTAAGTTGCTGAGGGCCTTGCTAAGTTGCTGAGTTGGCTTCAAACTTGTGATCCTTCCTTTTCAGCCTCCCGAGTACGGGGATCATAGGAACGTGACACCACACACAGCTTATATCTTTAATGCATTTATTTTTATAATATTCTTTAATAAACTGATTTTTATATTGACTCTTATTTATTTATACCCAGTGATCACAGAGTTTTTATGGTTTGGTTAGTGCATTACATTGATTAATTCATATTTATCCACTGTTTTGTTTGTGCTGGGGACCAAACCCAGGGCCTCAGACCCAGAAGAACTCACCACCAGCCATGCCCTGCCTTCAGAGGCCACATCCCCAGGGATCCATCTCAGAGCATGGCTGCCTCTAGAGGATGAGGTCCAAGGACATTTTACTTTCAAACCATAATAACATTGATCATGATATGAGTGATAGGTGGGTACTCTACCACTTAGATACATCCTAACTCTATATTTTATTTAGATGCATACTATCAGAATAGAAAACATGTTACTTTTCAATTATCTTTTATTAAACCATATCGTAAAAATCCCTTATTAATTTTAGTAATTCTTTTAAAACTCGCACTTGTATTCCTCTGTGTTAATAGAGGTCTTTCATTGAATTTTTCTTAGTCATTTGAATTTTATTAAATTTTTTTCCAACAACTGTAACATCTTGATTAATACTATTCATTAATGATTTCTATAGCAAGGGTCCATCTCTAATTCTTGATTTTTATAGATATCTTTTTATTATATTGTGGTATTGATTAATACAAGATTACTCATTATTAGTAAATATATTTTTGATATTTAATAACTTATTTTCTTTACTACTTTATTAAGAATTTCTGTGAAAATAACAGCATTTTCTGTAGCTATAGCTTGAGATTCTTCAAAGGAAATAAAATGTTTAGGTTTTTTAAATATATGGTGAATATTTAGTCCCAAAGCCATTTTGATATAGGAGATATTTAGTCACTCTTTAACTTTCTCTTATTAACAGACATTTAACTGTATTAACTTAATCTAACCAGTTTTGTATTGATACAGCCACTTCTTTTAAGTTCAAAACAATATAAATCAATGTTAATTACTTTAATATTCAGCCTTTTTTCACTATAATTTCTTTTGCGGTACCGGGGATTGAACCCAGGGGCGTTCTACCTCCGAGCTATACCCCCAGCCCAATTTTTTATACTTTATTTTGAAACAGGGTTTCACAAAGTTGTGGAGGGTCTCACTAAGTAGCTGAGGCTGGCCGCGAACCTGGATCCTCCTGTCTCAGCCTCTCAAGTACTGTGATTACAAGCATGCGCCACCACACCTGGCTATTCACTATAATTTAAATAGTTATTTGGGATCTATAGATATCTGGCTTGTATTTTTTATTAGTATATATCTAATCACTATGAAATTACTCTCTTTAGATTGTTTACTCTTTGTTGTCTAAAAATCTGTGTGTGTGTGTGTGTGTGTGTGTGTACACATGTATGTGCATTCATGCATGTGTGGATGCATGTGTTTAACCTCTGATTTATTTTATTTTTCTTTTGATTGGCTTAAAATAGTTTGCTTATACTTTTATATCAATACATTTTTACCAATTTAAGTGTATTTTACATGTGTACTAGACTTGAGATTTTTAATCTACTTTTTAAATGCTACATTTTAATTGAGCTTTTAATTAGAGAGCATTTACTGTAATCATAGATATGTTTTGATGCCTCCATTATTTTAAAATGTACCGAGGTAATTGAGTGAACAAAATGAAACAAAAGATACTTCAGATATAAAATTGCTGAATTGTTTCACTGAAAAGAATATGTAGGGGATGAAAAAGCCTAGGGTCTTGTTTTAAGTGCATGGTAATGATAATATGGAAAAAGTATCACTGTACATAGAGAGCTCACCTTGAGAATTCAAGATGATGGCTTGTCTATTTACATGGACATTAAAATCTTCCATGAACAGTGAAATTGTGAAGTATAGAAACAACAACTCTGAGGTAAGTGTCACTGAAAGGTTGGAAGGATACAGGTGAGGGATCATGAGCAGTTGAATACAGTGAACCTTTCAGATTAAACATGAAAGCCCTGTTTTTAGACATACCTTGGCAATACTGAACAAAGTATTCAACTCTTTTTCTCACTTCCAGTTGAATTGATAAATTTTGTTCCTGCAAAAAAAGGCATATTTAATGGAAAGGCTATTTTACTTATACTAGTAATTTTTCATAAATTATCCTATTTTGGCCTGAAAATTTATTTCTTCCTTTGAATCTCAACTTTGCAGAACATAATTTGTGTGACTCAGTACAGGTAAAAATGCAGGGAACTTTACCTAGAAATTATCAAAAATCTTAGAACAGTAAAAGAAGACCATTAAACAAAGTCTAGATTCTTTCTGATTATAGGCCTCATGCGACAACACACATGGCATGCCCGTAAAGCCAGACCTGATGTCATGATAAGTGTTTAACATATCCTCCAGTAAATTTGATTTGGGGATGCTGTGAACTGAACCCTCAGCATCATGCAGGCCAAACATTTGCTCTACCAGTGAGCTCCATGTCCTCCCCTGAATTTTGTTATCTCGATTCTTTAGTGAGTTCCTTTTTCGGATGTTAAGACTTATTTCTCAAGAATCTTTAAAGATACATGCCATCTATCTTTAAAGAAAAAGTTGCCATGGTGTAATGACAGACAAGAATAGAGAAGTAAGGGGACAAATCTAGGAATTGTATTGCTAAACACCTGTTATGTCTTCAGCTATCACTTTCCCTGTTACCCAAATCAGATAAATATCCCCCACTATAGAAATGATAAGAGGACTGGAGTGGAAAAGAGGCAAGAAGATGGGTCCTTCTGAAAGTCTG
This sequence comes from Glis glis, assembly GCA_004027185.1. Lineage (NCBI taxonomy): Eukaryota > Metazoa > Chordata > Mammalia > Rodentia > Gliridae > Glis > Glis glis. Next base: position 33,990 of record PVJS01003177.1, read on the forward strand.
TGTAGAAAACTTTGTCCTAACCACAGTCAATGTTAGTTTTAAGGACAATTACGTAGGGACAGAAGATAAATTTGAGGAAATGAGAGTAGATGAGACCAAATTCATGGTTCCCTGTGTGGAGGCCACACTGAGACCCATGTTCTCCAAGCCACAAAATGTGACAAAATGACAAATTAGAGTTGGCACTATAGGGTAATAGAAGTAGAGTGATCCTCCAACTCTCTTGTAAGCTAAGGGTGACCGAATCATCCCATGGCCAATGAGCAGGCTGAGATCTAGGTACAGGAGAACTACCAGAAGAGCTACTTACTTTTAGAACATGGGAAGCCTCCACTGAAATTGTTTTGACCATTTCCTTAAGTCTCTATTGGTGGAAGTTCCTTTAGCCATTTCCAAGGCGAAGATTTGATGGTACCTCTGAAAGTGAGGGACACATGAACAGTAACTCACTAATAGCCACTTCAGGACACATAACAAAAAGGACAAGTGGAAGTAGGCACCTTTTTTTCCAGTGATGCTACAGGACTTAAGTCCTCAGTTTTCAGAATTCACCTTAGGAGGAAGATAGCAAAAGTGCTTACAATAGCTTAGTTTTTGAAGACTTTAAAATCATCTTTTATTCTTCCTTGTGTAATGAAAGTAAATGCGTTCATTAATTTAAGGTATAGAAAAAGGACATTCATTTCTAAGTATATTCAGATTTTATTTAAAAAATAATATTTTTATTACATTAGCATTTGTCTTTTTTCCTTTACAGCTATCCTTTAAAAGTAAATACTTATTAATATTAATAGAGAGAAAGAACACATATATTAAATAGATTTTCAGTATCATTTATGGATGAAGAATGTGTTTTGTTATTACCTAAAACTTTGTTACTGTTATATAGTAAATTTTAAATTGCTGAATATAAAAGGTTCACGGAGTCATAAAATCACTTTATCAAAGACATAAAATTATTTTTGAATGATTCAACATGACATATTATACAAACAATTTTAACCACAGGGCAATAAGCATTCATATTACTTTTTCTGTTTTTACACTATTTTTATTCTCTTATGCCAACGGCAAGTAATATCATTTCCTATTTGTACTTGTTTTCATGTTTATTATGCCTATTTTGAAATGACTCAGAGGTTAATGTATTGAACTATCATGTTCTAAAGTGAATCTAAACTATTAGAATGCTGTGAAGGAATTGTAATTCTATGTAAAATATGTTCAAATTTTCAAGGCAAATTGATTTTATGCTGACTTGTCATAAAATTCAGCTGGAGAAGCACATGTCTATCATAGAATCCTCCCATAGTTGTAAACTTGAAATAAACCTAAAAGAGTTAATTACCCATATTGTATGGAGTATACCAATAATAAGACAATTGAGTAAAACTAAAGATATTTTTCTCTATAATTTTTAGAGCTGTCATAAAAAGGTGTCCTGAAGTGGGTTGTTTAAACAACAGAAATTATTTTTTCACAAGTCTGGAGACTAAGAGTCCAAAATTAAGGTGTTGGCAAGATTGGCTTTTTCTACAGGCAATGAGGTACCAACTGCCCCATCCTCTCTCCAAGCTGCTCGTGGGTAACTTACCAGCCATCTTAGTCATTCCATGGCTCTGGGCAGTATAACTCCAGTCTTTGCAGGGTATTCTCCCTGCATGTCTGTCTCTGTGTCTACATTTCCCATTTTTATTAGGACACCAGTCTCTAGTCACTTTGGATTAGGATCCACTCAAGTGACTTTATCCTATTTTGCTGTTCTTGTGGGGATTGAACCAGGGTCTCATCTATGCCAAGCAGGTACTCTATCACTGAGCTATAGCCCCAGTCCCCATGAACTCATCTTAAATCTTTCATCTGTACAGACCCTATTTTAAATAAAATCAATTTTTATTAAATCAAATACAACACAATTTTAGGATTTCAACATATTATTTTTTGGGGGGCATCATAATTCAACCCCAAACAATTCATTTTTCAAATGTAGTATATATCAGGTAACTAGTTAATGCCAGATCTTTAATTGTTGACCCATTTAGAGGTTTCAAATTCTTTCTACTTCTCACTGATTTTAAAATTGTGATTAAAGGTGAAAAAAGAAAAGTTTTCTTGGTTTCTCAACCTAAGCTCTTATCCATACCTAGTATCTTTTTCAGGCATTATTTTGGGAATTTCATCATGAGTTTAGTAGTTGTTTATGTTTCCCCATTTCTATGCTTTTGCGAGCCCCATAAGGAAAAAGATTTGATTAATAGGCACTTATATTATTTCCGTATCTTGAGAAAAATATGATCCAATGATATCTGTTTTTTACCATGTCCTTTAGCTAATCACTGCCCATTTTCTTAAAATACTATGAAAAAAATTTGTTGGTTGAGTATAGAACTATTTCCATCTGTGACATCAAGAAGCTATATATAAAAACATGTATTTCCTGTGCTAAGTTTGTGGGAAAAGGGCATTGCAAGAATAGCATCTGCTTTTTGAAGAGACATATTCCCCAGAACAGTGGGACGGTGGTTAAAGTCAAGCACACAATATTAATACTTAAATGGGTACCTGACATTTCATCAGAGGGCCCACAAGCTTTTGCAGCTGCAGCAATAAGCCTTTAGTACACTTCTGAATTGTGCAGTGATGAGAAGGGAAGGAGGAGACGAGGTAGTAAATCATGCCATTCTTTATTTCTACCACCTCCTCAATAAATAGACTTTAATTTTAAAAGCCCAGATGTCAAGAATGGCTAATTAGCATAGACCATATGTTGAAATAAGGAGGTCTAGAATAAGCTACCCATAATGATTGGGAGGTTATGAATTGCATTTTTTTCTTTTGTGAATTTCATTGTAATCCATCATTTTATTTTATGTCTAGAGCTCAGCATTCTGAAATTGGCGCTCTATAGAGAAGTTTGCTACTAGAGTGGCTAATGAACTTATGGAATTCAGCATTAGTTCCTTATTGGTTACTGAACTGAGAAAATATTATGAATGGTCCCCCATGCCTAGCAGCTATTTTATATGAGATACTGTATATGACCTTAACTTTGACTAGTCATGTGTTTTCAGGATCAAGGGTGATAGATGTAGACTTGTGTAGAATTTATGACAAGGCGTCCTCAGGTAAGCTCAGAAGGATGAGACTGTGTTAACCAGGTGAAAATGGAGAAGTGGAGTGTTGCTGACTTTGGGACTGAGCAACTGCAGTGCTCCATATTGTCAGTAATCTACCAGTAGTTGTATAACATTAAAGAAGGGGAGAAGTTGGCGCGTGGGGGGGCAGGTTGAGGCTGCAGAGGAAATCAATGTCTGGATATGACATACCTTGACTGAATGTTTTAGGTAGTGGCATAGTGAACAACTTTTTCAAATTTGTATCTGGGAAGCAGAGAATAAGTTGCAGGTGGTACAAGTAGTATAGAAAAATATATGATTCTGGTAGAAACTATAAAATTGGAAGAGAGGTAGAAAATGCAATAGTCAATAGTTATTTAAGAAAAAAATATTATAAAGGCTGTTATAAGAAGTTTTGGGATATAATAGACAGATTTAAACAGAATTCTTGATTATTAATTCATTCATTTTTCTCTTTGTTTAAACAATTCTCCTCAAATTTAAAGAGATTTAAATCACACAAAGTATGCTTTTTTGCTATAAAGGAATTAAATTGAAAATAAATAACAGAAAGATGAAGTCACACATATCTAGAAATTAAACAACACTATGCTAAATAATTAATGAACCAAAGAGAAACCATAAGAAAATGTAATGAATATGTTGAGGTTAATGATTAAAAAATTAAAAAATAACATGAGCCAAAGCTCCTGGGATATATCTAAAGTAATTCTTAGTGAGAATTTAGAGCCACAAAAGGCTATAATAAAAATAAGAACAATTTCATATTGATAACCTAACTTTTCATCTTAAGACACTAAAATGTTCTTCAAGAAAATATTAGTAAATTGAACCTAGCAGTACATTTAAAAAGATTATCAAGTTGGATTTACCTTACCAAGAAGGCAAGATTGGTTGAACATAAGAAATAAATCAATCTAAAATAGGATATTAATTGAATTAAGGACAAAAACACATAATCTATTTAATAGAGAGAGAAAAGCAATATGAAAAAAGCCAACATTCTTCATTATAAAAACACTCAATACATTTCAAAATTCTAGAAAACTTCTAGGAAAGACTATGCAATTATATCACTATAAAATAAAATTTCACTTATTTAGCCACATAGAAAATTGAACTAAAATAAATATTACATGATAACATTGAATAAAGTTGGTACAATGAAAATGGAGTCATTTGAGTCAGACCCTAACCAAACTAAATATCTCAATATAAAAGTTCATGAAGAAGGAGAAATCATTGTCTATTAATAAGAACTCTCATGAGAGTGTGCCAGACCCACAATCTTGCACAAAGACCACTGCAACCTAAACAAAATTTACTTCTTGAAAGAACATCTGCTGAACAATCAATCTCCTGTTCATCCTTGGATTGACGCCACCCTTATTATTGCTCCTTTTATACATGAATAATTGTTTCAAAACAACTGATTTAACCCTCCTTGTTTTACCTGTAAATACTCTTGTCCCTTATCACCCCTGAATATACACAAAATTTACTATGACATGCACTTTCTCATTGCAATATTTATTACTCAATAAATAAATTATTTTTAGGGAATCTTCATCCATTTATTATGTAGTTTGACAAATTCATGGATCAAATAAATTTAAGAATATATAGAATAAATTCACTTGCATACACGATATGAATAATGAAAACATTACATACCAGTCCTAGAGGGATATAGCTAAGCTGAACACAGAATAAGAGTGATATGATTAAATATTTTTGTTATTTTAAAAATTAAGAAAAATGAATGCATAGATTAAAATATTTAGCAAAACAACAACAAAGACAAAACCTAAGGAAGCATAGGTGACAATCAAAATTAAATATAGAAAGTATATTATTAAAGAAGACTATGATGTAACATATAGTTGAAAATAAAACTTGAGCTGGGCGTGGTGGCGCACGCTTGTAATCCCAGTACTTTGGGAGGCAGAGACCGGAGGATCCGGGTTCGCGGCCAGCCTCAGCTCTCTCTTTCTCTCCCTCTCTCTCTCCCTGTCTCTCTCTCTCTCTCTCTCTCTCTCTCTCTCTCTCTCTACCTAGTGAGGCCCTCCGCAACTTTGTGAGACCGGGTTTCAAAATAAAGTATAAAAAATAGGGCCGGGGGTGTAGCGCGGAGGTAGAATGCCCCTGGGTTCAATCCCCGGTACTGCAAAAAAATAAATAAATAAATAAATAAAACTAATTGACAATGAAAATAAAATATCTAACAACTGACAAATATATATAAAATGCAAGCATGCAAAATAAGAGATATTTCTTATGAAATCATAACATATGCAAATAAATAAATTAATCATTTGGTCAATGCTATTCAATACATTTAAGGATAACAATAAAACGAATAAAATTTTAGAAAAACAGAAGGGAAAGTTTCTAGAAAATTTGCATGTGGAAATTTGATAAAAGAACTCAAATATTGAATGTTCTAGGTAAAGTGATAGATCAAGATGTTACGCTTAATTCATTTTAACTGACATATATACTATTAAAAGTCTCCTAATGTTATTGCATACTCACACACATGTTCTTTTAAGCAGAAAAGTCTTTCTATAATTCACATTTTAAAACCCTTGATGCAATTTAAATACTTAATTCCAATTTCTTATTTTAAAAAATTATATTATTTGCTGAGAAGATGTGTTTCATTCTGCTATAATATTTCTAGGAAACTGATTGCTATGGACTGTTATGGCACTATTCAAAATATATACATTGAATCACTAATCTCAAGTGTAACTATATTTAGTTATATATCCTTTAAAAACGTAATTAAGTGGTGGTGCACATCTGTAATCCCAGAACTTGGGAGCCTGAGACAAGAGGATCATAATTTCAAGACCAGCCTCAGCAAATTAGTGAGTCTCTCAGTAAAGTTGCTAGACTCTATTTCAAAACATTTTTTAAAAGGGGGGGGGGAGCTGAGGGCATAGCTCAGAGGTAGAATGCCCCTGAGTTCAATGCCGAGTACCACACACACACAGTAATTAAGATGAAAAGAGGTTATGAAAGTGGGTGCCCTAATCCAAAGAGACTGACGTCCTTATAGGAAGAGGGAGAGAAGCTAGAAATGTTCACTCACAGTGAAAAGACCATGAGAAGATACTGCAAGAAGGTAGCATCTGCAGGCCAAGGAAAGAGGTGTCAGGAAAAAACAAATAGGCAGAAAACTGGATCTTGGCCTTTCAGCGTTGGTTGCTATGAGAAAACAAATTCAGGTTGTTTTAAACCACAGTCTATGGTATTTTCTCATAGCATTCCTTGCAGACTAATACACTAGCAATGGAATTCACCAACTTTAAAGTTCAGTCAATCATATTCAATTACCATTGTCATTATTTTCTTAGATGGAAATGCAATACTCCCACATTTGAATATAAAATGGTTAAGCATTAAATGTGAATGTATTTTATGAAGAGATGTATAAAATATTGAGGTTCCTATTTATTACTGTAAGACAATAATACCAGAAACCTTCTGCAGTTTGTTCAAAATTATCCTTTCCATGTTGAATGGATTTCTATTTTAGGCAAGCAATTTGAAATTGAAATACTATTGTAGATCTCCAAGATTTTTTTAAATAAAGACATAAGAGCTTGCAATCATCTAGCAGCATTTACTGACTGCCTTCTAGGCATCAGGCTTTGTTCTAGGCACTGATGACATACAGTTGACCAAAACTGAGTACATCTCTGCTCCAATGGGGCTTGTATGTAGAGGAAAGACAGTAATGACAATTACATAACATATTAGCTGATGCATAAATGTTAGGTAGAAAAGAAAACTCAAGCAGGATAAAGGGATCATTTGAGATGATTCTTTGTAGTTTAAGAAAGAAACTTCAGAGGAGGTGGCACCTGAGCAGAAAAGCAATTTATTTCATGTATACAACATCATTATATGTAGTGTGGTATTGTTGTGGGCATAATTGGCCAGAGACATTGTGTAAATACAATTTGACCAATCGGGATATTCAGTCTTTCTAGAATGCTTTTTCAAATTTTGTAGATTAAGCCAAGAGCTGTCAGAATCATAAGTTGCTACTCATTTTGTTAAGATGACTTAAAAAAATAATTCATATCATGTGTTTTAATTTTATTTTATTCTTTCATTGGCACATTGTAATTACACATCATAGTGGGGTTCAAAGTGATACATTCATACCTGTGCACGTCACTTGGTGTGTTTCCCTCTGCATCTCACCTGCTCCCCCCTCCTCTCTCCTTGTGCATGTTCGGTACATGTTAGTGAGATTGGTAGTTCTACCTTCATATACAGACATAATGTTTTTCAAACTGTTTCCTTCCTCAAAGTATCAATTTTCCCCTCTCTACTTTCTTCTGTCAAATCTCCTCCCACTATTCTAATGTTATTTCCTGATTTAACTGAAGTACTTTTTGTTTCCTATTTTTATTTTTAGATATACAGGAAGGAAGATAAATACCTTGAGGCTGGAGGTTGTATTTACATCTTCAATTTTATTTAAAATTTCTCCTTCAAGAGATAAAAGGATATGACAGAAAAGTTTATTAGATAGTTGATAAAGAACATAATATAAATTTCTGGACCAAGGTCCTAAAAAATTTTAATTTTTTACACAAATCTTATGATCATGTCTTTCAGAGAGAACACTTAGGAATGCAAACAAAATAATAAGAATGGGTTTGGTGAAAATTTCTTCACTGGGTATGAAGTTAAATTACATGCTTCTAAGAGATCTTCCAACAAGCATCATTAAATCTCTTTCTCTAAATCTCAAACTCAGTCTTAGTACTCAGGAGCAGAAAGGTCAGCAGACGTAAGAGGCTCTGTTTATTCTTCTTTCCAAGGTTGGTAGGGGGAAAATAAGGCTTGAGAAGGGGACAGTTTGAAAAACATTATGTCCATATATGAAAGTATCACTACCAATCTCACTAAGATGTATCCAAGTGTGTGGGGAGAAAAGAGGGGGAAGCAGGATGGGAGAGTTAGGCTATATGCACTGCTAGTCTTCCTGTGGGTCTGAACCAACCGGCCCTGCCCAACTGATGCTGTACCTTCTTGAAATACAAAAGTTTGGGCAACCTTGTTATTGGATGTCAACTATTTTGAGTTTGGTTGCCAAATTATCTGCATGTAGATCTCTGTCATCTGTATAGAGACTGTTGAAAATAGACCTTGAAGAGTGCATATTGACCTTGCATAAGTCATCATTGATCTATGTTAGTTTCAAGTACATACTTGATGGTGTACTTCTTAAAACTATATGTATGCTGCCAGGCATGGTGGTGCATGCTTGTAATCTCAGTACTTGGGAGGTTGAGACAGGAACATCACAGGTTTGAACCCAGACTTAGCAACCTAGTGAGGCTCTCAGCAACTTAGCAAGACCCTGTTTCCAAGAAAAAAAATAAAATAGGGCTGGGGGTGTATATCAGAGGTAGAATATGCCCCTGGGTTCAATCCCCAGTTCCACAAAAATAAATAAATTAAATAAATGTGTGCATGTGTTTGTTTGTGTTTATGAATCTCATATTTTCAAATAATGGAAGTAGAATATAATTTCTAAAAGCCAAGAATGTGAAATATAGAATTTCAAAGTATCTACAAATTAAGAAAAAATTGGTTTTATAATTGCAAATTGTCACTGTTCTATTCTAAAAATAATTTGAAAGCAGTAATTTTGAAAAATACAAATTATACATAGAATTACATGCAATATTATTAAATATTAAAGAAAAATTTTAAGAATTGTGGTTTTTATTTAGAGCCACCAGTTTTGATTTTAATCAATGATGGAATTAACAGAAATGAAAGTCTTGTTATAAAATAATAATTTTCTTTGGAGGTCCAATTTTATCTCTCACAGTATCCTTTTATTACAGTATGGGTGGCTGAGAAATATTAGTCTAGTTTTTGATGAATACATATTTTAGATGGTACTTATTGTGAAAAAAGCACAGAGAAGTAACTGAAACCAATTTACTACCAAAGGTTACCTTATTGGAATGTTGGAGATGGCGCCAAGGGAATCAATGAATGTGATGGGCAGGAAAAGAATAGGACTTCAAATAGTTATTGGGTTTAGGTTGTTGATTTTATCTCTCATGTAGGACCTATTTATCTGACTCCATTCTTTCCTGTAGCACATTTGCTTGCTCAATTCCTGGGGAGTATGGACACCTACAGGTTCCAAATTAAGTCATTCAATACCTAACATCACAAAAGGACTAATAATATTGTTATACAAAATAAAAATATTCCAGCATAAGGCCGAAATTCTGTTCTCTGAAGTTAAAACTCACCTAGGCCTCCAAATTGCAGTAGCCTTTATAAGCAAACACTACCAGGGATTAGGTTCATTGGTCACATCAGGCTCATATTGAAAATGTTGTGCAGTTAAAAAAATGGTAGATTCCATTACACTACCTTTTTGGGGGAAAAATGAAGAGTAGTACTGATAAAGAAAGAGCTCTGGTCAAAGGACAGCATGTATATGCTGCATAATGGATCACTATTAATTTTCAGCCCAACTCATCACATTTTTGAACAGCTCAAAATGTTATAAGCATAATGTCAATTTTAATGATAAGTAAAAATCTCAAAGTTGGTCTTAGATCTGAATTCAGGAGCATTGCCAGACAATGCATAACATTGCCTGCAATATGTCTTCAAGCCTTTGAAACTGCATTGCATATTATGCACCGTGGTCTTTTGTCATTGCATTTACACCTGAACATCCTGCTTATTTCCTTCCTGAATGCACTCTGCCTTGAAATTATATCCTTTAAAATTGATGTCAAGAATCGAACAAAATCCTCTAGCTATGGAATATAAATATACATTATATCAGAAGAATCTATTATCTCTGTATTGACACTACATTTCTGTTATTATAGTAAAATTTTTTACTTTATCATTGTGGTGATATCAATCTCCATCTTTATTTTTATTTTCTGGCAGTGCTGTGGATCAAATACCTGGGACCTTGATATTGTTAGACAAGTGCTTTACACTGAGCCACATTTCCAAAGCCTCAACTTCCACCCTCAAAACTGAGTTAAAACCATATATTTGTTTGTATATAAAATATTTTCATTTTATCTGTTTTATGAAATATTATCAAGCAAGATCTACATAGTTAATTGCATATATTCTTCCTTAAATGAAGTTTTTGCATGAATTTATTTTATTTAAATTCATTATTTGTATATATTGAGATCTTACATGTTCATTTAATTTCATTTTTTCCCTTATCATTTAATATTTTCCTATGATCTATTTATTTTCAAATTTTGTGAGCAAAAATTCTGAGAATTCAAATCTGTGTTTAGGACAAATGCTTCACATTGAAAATCTCCTATATAATATTTAAGTGTTATAAGCAGCATTACAATAAACTAATTGCAACTTTAACCCAATTCTATTCATTTTAGCATATTAAACATTTTGAAGTATCCTATATATTCAAATACAAATAGGTATATAGACACAATATCACAAAACCATTTTGCGGTACTATGTGAAAAACTACATGGATATCCTGGTCAATCTACACTAAATTCCAGTGATGATCTTTTCTAAATATCTAAATGCTGCTTTCCTTCACATACAGTTAAAAAAATACCATATCGAGCTATAATTTAAACAACTTACTATGTTTTGCTCTCTGTGCAGCATTGTTTTTTAATATTTTGGCTATTTTTCAATGTCCCTTAATTCTGTAATCACATATACAAACTAATTTACATACTAGGTAGAGTGAGTTTTCATTTGGAAGCAATGTCTCTTTAAATAGTGATGCAATCTCTTATTGAATTCTTTCCTGACTATATTTTAAAATTTTAGATATGATGTTTACCTTATTCCCCTCAGTTTTCACATATTTTTCCTTAGTATAGTATGCAGCATTAACAGTACTGAGAGTTTTTATGGTAATATATTCTATGTTGATACAGCATATTCTTCTCAAACATTAATTATTTATACTAACATAAATTATTTTGCCGAAAGCCATGTGCTATCTTTATTTTACAAATCCATTAATCTTAACATATTTTTGTTGTACATAGTATATATTCTGGAAGTTCTTATCTGTGGATTTTCTAAAAATTATGCTACCATTTATGGCTCATATCAAACAATTCAAATATATTTAGTAATTTTTCTTTTAAACTTCTGAGCTCATTATTCACTTTCTTTTGATGTGGTATGTTTTAGAATTTCTGAATCTCTAAGAAATTTAGGGTATCTTCAATGCAATTTGGATGATCAGAATTTTGGGAGGAAGAATCAGCCCTTTTTTTCTCTTGCTATCACTTCTCCTGCATTAAATTCTCAAAATACACTTATTAGATGGTCACAATGCCAAAACGTAGACAGATAGATAAAACTTAATTACTACAAACACACACACACACACACACACGCACACACACACATTACATGTGCATCAAATAAGATGATAAACAAACAAGGTGTAAAAATAGATTTGTTATTTTAAGAGGAAGTATTACTAGCATCAATATGGGGCATTTAGTAAATTTATGGGAGTTCAGAAAATGCCAGGCAATCTTTAGAAAACAGAAAAGGAGAAACAATAACATGGATTTATTTTCCTTTCCATAAGGCTTCTTCTTTCCTTTTCTGCAAGATTTTTTCAAGCTTTTTCAACTTAATCGCTAATGATGTTCAGACAGTACTCTAGTGCCTTTTACTTGCCAAATGGATTCAGCTTTTAAGTAATCTTTAGAATTCAAATAAAATTCGCTATTCTGCTGACTCCAGCTGAATGCTATTCTCATAAATCAGTCAAATGCATTTATAAATCATGTAAAAGGAGGTACCTGCACTTTATACAGTTGCTAAAAATTACATCATTAGTGATCATTTATGTTCTTATTTTAGATTACTTATCTTAATAAGAAGACTTTTGTGCTATCATATTTTAACTATCCTAGGTTGGCATTTAAGCTTTTATGGGCCCCTATGAGTACATTTAAGAAAAATTTACTAATTGTCAGGAAATGGTCTGTTTCAGGTAAAGATAGTATGCCTCTATCCCGTTGCTATGGATGTCATAGAAAGCCATTGCCACCCACATGTTCCATGTACGAAGAAGTTACAAAAGATTTGGTATAGGCAACCACTTAGGTGTTTCAGTCTGACAAATTTCTGCTTAAATTTTATCTCTGTCACTTATTAGCTGTATAATAGGGTTTATCATTTTATTCCATTGTAAAGTGAAACTGTCTCTTTCTCACTAAATTATGAAAATTAAATGAGATGCACATTAAAAGCTTGGTATTTAGAAAGCTTTAAGTAAATATTTTTATTTGATATTTTCTAGGGACAAATGGAAAAACCCCTTCCCTCTATCACTCCTATGGAAGTGGGACAGTTTCTTTCACTTTCTGATCTAATTTTCTAGAAATGTAATAACAAAGTATCATAAACCAGTTGTATTAAAATAATGGAAATGCATTCTTTTACAGTTCTAGAGGCTACAAATTTGCAATCAAGGCATTAACAGGGTTGTGTACCCTATAATGCCTTTGGCAGAGAGGAAGGTTTAATACCTTCCTCGCAACTTCTAGTGGCACGTATAATGCTTGGTTTTCTTTGACTTGCAGCTACATGAACCCCATCTCTGTCTGGATTTCCATGCTGTGGTTTTCCCCTGTGCCTGTGTCTCTGGATTTCACAGGGACTTCTCCTTTCCTTTAAGAACACCAGTCATATTAATTAGGATCCATGCTAATGATATCATTTTAACTTGATTATGTCTGCAAGGACACTATTTTTAAATAAGGTCACTTTCACAGATACTGGGGATTAGGACTTTAATATTTTGGGGGCAAGACTGGGAATAATTCAACTTACAACATGCTTTATGTCAAGAAGTGAATTACAATCTCACCCAATATTATAATCTTTCACTCCTCAATTTGCACATTCTATGTGTTCTTATTTAAAAATCAGGTAAGCCTCCAAACAATTATAGAAAGACTACATTTGTCATTGTGTTATCTTGTAAAATGTTTTTCTTCTTCATTGATGTTTGTAGCACAAAATGTCATTATAGGCAGAAGAACTCTTAAAATGTGAATCTAGTATAAGTAGTTTATTAATCTGCAAAGTATACAAGACACATGATATTCAACATAGAAACTAAAACTTTGTTCCTTACCATCAATTTTCCAGTGGAAAATAACAAAACTTCTCCCTATTTTGATAGATCATGTCCTTTGAAGCAACAGTGAAGTGAACCATTAAAAAGTAAAACACTCCATTGAACTGAAAAACAAACTCTGATTGGGAAAACTAATGCCTTAGGAGAAAGTAGGTTTTGTAATCTCTGCTTTCATGTCTCCTTGTGTCTTTGATGGATGATGGAAAAAAGTTAAATTCTAAACAAAATTCCACAGTGACTAAAGTACTATTATTTCTTGCTTTGCATATCAACAGAAGTTTTCAATAATACCTCAAAATGAAGACCAAATGGAAAATAACCACATTAAATTTACCATTTATAGTTAATTTCATAATGGCAAATGAGACTTATATTTCACAGGCCTTCAGTTTACTTGACAGAAAAGGGAAAATGCTCTAAAATTGCTCATAAGATTATTGTTTTCCAAGATGAAAATAATTTTAAAATAATTCATATTTAATATACTCCTCCATTTGGGCTATTTGGTTGTATCATCTTGATAGCCGATATTGAAATTATATTCATGAAAATGATAATTTTCTAAAGAAGATGATTATTAATAAAGGAGTCCTTTTAGAATGTTTTGGCTGGGAAAACTACTCATAGACCACCTCAATTTGAATGGCAGATATTGTGTTAGAATATGTATCTGTTATCCTAAATGTGTGACTTAAACACGAAACCAATAAAAGAATTTGAGCAATGTAAAGGGAAATTTAAATGTCAAACAGGATGGTATTAGGGAAGAATATCAAATAGGGTAAATAGGAAACATCTGATTGTGTTGGTAAAATTTGAGTAAATATTAGATGTATATCATATAATATAATATAACATTCATAATCTTCTATATAACATAGAACTATGAGGTGCGAGAAGACTAGAAGACAGAATCAGGCTTTCCTTTCTTACTTCAGGTTGGATGCCGAGACATTAACCCGACCTAAGCTTCGGCAGGGAAAAAAATTTAAACTCGATGAGACAGAAGACATATAAAATGAACCAGATTATATGTTTATATATTTTAGCATCAATTGAGGTTTTTCTTTTGTTTATTTATTCATTGACATAATATTTGTACTTAGGGGGATAGTATTATAATTCAACACATGCATATAATATGTAATGATCAATTCATCATATCTGGCATTTCCATATCCTCAAATATTATTAATTCTATGTGTTAGGAACCTTCCAACTTTACTTAGATGTTTTAAAATGGGTAGTTAATTTTAAGAACATAGATACACACTGTGCTGTGAAACATGTAATCAATTCTATAGAAGTATGGATATATGGAAAATGTATTTTTCCATCTAGAGTCATGGAAAGAAGATTTAATAATTGAATATGTGTGCATGGAGACATAATCAAGATCAGTTAAAAATGTCTTAGCTAGGAGTGATGGTATATTCCTGTAGTCCCAACAATTTATGAGGTTGAGGCAGGGGGATCATAAGTTTGAGGCCAGCATGGGCAACTTAGCAAGACTCTGTCATAAAATAAAAGTTTTAGAAATGGCTGGAGATATAGCTGAGTAGCAAGGCCCTGGATTCAATCCCTAGTACCACACATGCGCACACACATATGTATAAATATATTTTATATGTCTATATACTATATATGTATAAATATATATTGTAATCTCTATGTATTTAGGTAAAGAAGTAAAGTTTATGGCCATAACAGAAAAAATAGGAATAAGTGTTAAAATAAGACTAAAAATATAGTTTATGGGAATATTTTATGGGTAGGATAGCAAGGCGGATTTCTTAAATTCAATAATAACAATGAGTAAGTATGCTATTTTATAGTTACTGAGAATCTATGATTTTGATGTAGAGTGATATTTGTTAATGATGGGGAAGGAATAACAGATAAATAAAATAGACCAAGAAAATTTGAAAGAAATAAGAAATTCTAGAATTAGTCAGATAAATAAAGGCAGAAACAATATGGTATGAAACAGAGTTCCATTTCTAAATGTTATACAAAATGATATGAAAATCTTCCACTCTTTCTAAAAAATAAGCCGGAAATCACAAAATATCAAAAGTATATTGTTTTTAAAGCCATAAATGTATGGACACAAGATGATCAAATGACTAACCTATGAGATGTAAGCTGCATAATTTATGGAAATTTATTAAATATTCAGGCTACTGGGGGCATCTTACTACCTGGTGTCAGTTGCCAAGGTCTCAGGCAGGGTAGAAAGCTTTCCAGAGCAGCATCATATTTGGTTGAAGAGAAAGCATAAAAACTTTAGATAAACCTGGGTACAGAGTATTCAATTTGACTTTGGAGTAGAGATTAACAAAAATAGGGCCAGGAGCGTAGCGCGGAGGTAGAACGCCCCTGCGTTCAATCCCCGGTACCGCAAAAAAAAAAAAAAAAAAAACAAAAAAAACCCAAAAAACCGCCAGGTGTGGTGGCGCACGCTTGTAAACCCAGTACTTTGGGAGGCGGAGACCGGAGGATCCGGGTTCGCGGCCAGCCTCAGCTCGCTCTCTCTCTCTCTCCCTGTCTCTCTCTCTCTTTACTTAGTGAGGCCCTCCGCAACTTCGTGAGACCTGGTTTCAAAATAAAGTATTAAAAAATAGGGCTGGGGGCATAGCGCGGAGGTAGAACGTCCCTGGGTTCAATCCCCGGTACCGCAAAAAAAAAGAAAAACTTTGAAATAAGTAATTTTTTTTTACATAGACTATGGCTGAAAAAGTAGATGATGCTGTGTGGGGATAGAAGTCACCATGAGAACACAGTTTCAAAGTATCCTAGTGTCAGACTTGTGATTCATGCCTCAGTTTTATGGTTTCAGGCTCATAGTCTGTCAAAACTAAAATTTCATCATTTTACACTTAGGTAGTCTCAAAGATTTAGGCATGTGATCAAAAGGACTCAAGTGTCACTGCCTTCAGGTCTAGTATTGTCTAGATTTAGCAGTCTCATGATTTTAGAGATCTATGATCTAAAAAACTGAAATATTGTGGGTTTCAAATTTAGTAGATTCAAGTGTTTGTTCTTAGTGCATCCTAGATAAGATGCCTGACCATGTCCTCAAACTAATGAAAGTTTGAGGAGAAATGATTCTAAATATAGACATCAATAAATCTCCATCTAATTTAACTACTGATAAGGTCTACTGATTAGAACAAAGAAATGATCCTGATGACAACAAAGAGAATTGGGGCATAGACTGAAACACAAACAAATATCTCCTTGGACTCATGAAATTTGAATCTTAAGTTGCTATAGGAATGACTGATCAAAATTCAGCCGCAAATTCAATTGGTCCTTTAGATCAGTTCTTCTCCTTAGCACCCACCAGGGGAAAGGACACTTTCTTTGTCCCTGGGCCTGTTGATATACACCTGCTTGAATTTCAGAATTGCTATCTGGATATAATGTAAGTAGTGAGGGAGTAGATTGAGACAAAACTGAGGATCTTGGGAAAGTGTGGGCTTGCCTGTCACAACACTTATTGTAGAAATGAATTACTGGGGATTGAAAATGCTGCACTTGTGATGTGTTTTCCTGGCAGAGTGGAGCAGAAATAACACTAGGCCTGCTCTGGATCTGGGATTCAGGAGCCCTGGAAGCTTCTGTTTTGATTTTTCTGGAAATAGGATTTGCTTGAGAAGAGTGCAAACTACTGTGACAGAGAGATTAGATAGATAAATGATATATGATAGCTAGCTAGATAGATGATGGTGTAAGCTCGTGTCTTGGTCAGATCAACAGAATTCAAAGAATGAGTATATGAAAAAGGGATTTATTAGATCAGCTCACAATGTAGTCCTGAGTTTCGACTGCACGTGAAGAATCAGAGGAATCAGTAGCTGGTCGGGCAGTCTAAGAGCTGGAGCCTTAGGATTGAAGCAACCACCAATTCAGTCCAGTCCAAGATGTGAAGATTAGGAAGCTCTTCAGAGGAACGATGGTGAAGTTTCAGTTCGAAGGCTGGAAGCCGATGATCTTAGACGAGAGCAGAAGATCAAGAAGCTCTTCAAGAAAACGGCAAGGTTGGAGGCCAACGATCTCAGACAAGAGCAGACGCACTTTCTTCAGGAAGAGTCGCGGCTCTCTCTCTACGTGGCTTTCTCCTTTTTATCTAAGTCCTGCACCTATCAGAACCCTGCTGCCCACATCTAGGGCAGGACTTCTGGTTCAGTCTGCTGTTATACAACCAAAGTCACATGATCTTAGGAGGGTCAAGTTGACAAGCCAGACCAACTATCACAGCTTGCAAGGTTTTTCAGCTGAAAAGCAGCCATTCCAATATGCTAATTTGGGTGTGCAGGCCCCAGACCCACATGGCAATGGAGGCAAGTGGAACAGAATAGCTCTAAACTGAAATCAACCCATCCTACAGAATTGTGAGTAAATGTTGACTGTTTTAAGCCATCAAATTTGGGGTTTATTTTTACATATCTATTGATAATATAAATATAAATTGTGCCATTGCAGAGAATAGAAAGGCTGTAGGCCCCAAACTTTTAATTTATTATGCTGTTTAATTTATATCATTGTAAACTTTCGGGAGGATCTTGTCTAGTCCTTTTCTCACCCTACATGCTATATCATCTTTGTCGGTTCTAAAATGTTGATGCTCTAAAGCTATGGATTTAACTTCAGAAATTTTCCCCTATTATTTTAATAACCAATGCAATGATTATACTAATAAGGCGTGGTAACTTTTGTATTTCTAACAGATACAGATGGAGGCTAATCATTTGAGCATAAATTAGATAGAAAAACCTGATAATCTTGCCTCAGGAAGAATCCCAGTGGTGCTATTAATGCTTGAGCTCTTACCAAAGACTTGCTTTTCACTTTCAAATAGTCAGCTGTTTTTTTCTTTTGTTGTTTCAATTTTTGTTACTTTGTTATTTACACCTATTAACCTTAGGTTTACAAACCTCTTTAGAGAAAACACAAAGATTTATAAGGGGCATGTATAAAATTTGGGCTTCTATTGAAATTATGCCTACAATTTTAGTCATTAACTTGTCAAGTTTTCTGATTTTGGAGAATATTTGCACTCAAAAATCATGGACCATCTGTCTGTAGACTATCTTTTGAGTCTACCAATTTTTAGTTTCACCCTAGATTTTAATTATTATTATTATTATTATTATTATCATTATCATTATTATTAGACCTTTGTGGTATTTTGAATTTCAGGGAGAATTATTAGAAAATTATGGTATCCACTCTGTTCAAAGACTTTCGATATAGATGGAATTCTGTTGATAGTATAGAAAGATAGACTACACAATGCAGGAAGCTAAATCTAATATGGGAGAGTGACAGAAATCTTTTCATTGATCATAAAAGAAAAGATTTAAGAGTTGTAAGTTTTGAGTTACTGGGTGATGAGACTTGCCCAATAAAGCCAGCATAAATTTATTAAACACATCATTATGGTATGGAAATGGTCTATTCAAATGAACACATATACATACAATATAAGTGAATGTGTGTATATGTGTGTATTCAAATACACATAGTCATATATATTCATGTGTGTGTATACATAAATTAAATGAATTAAGGACTAAAGAAGCACATGAATGATATCCTTAGGAAGGATTATTTTAATAATAATAATTTGATAATAATTCTGAAGGATTATTCGCTTAGGGATATAAAGGGATGTGGTAGGGCTTTGGGAGAAATCTTTCACTTGACTGAGTAGTATGGGGAGGAGAAGACATAAAATCTGCATGTAAATTTTAATTGAAACCCTAAAGAATTTGAAAAGTTCAACTTAATATTTTATTCTTCTGGGATTCTTTAGGGTTGGCATTCTAATTTATGTGAAAGTTTTGTGTCCCCACCGCAAGCCAATCAGTTAAGCATCACATCGATTGCACTATAACTTACTACTTCTTAGCTTGAGCTCACTTATAAAATTTATAACTTTTTCAAAATTAAAAGCCACCATGATAGGAACTGTGAGAGCTATTTATACATATCATGTTTTATGTCTTTTTCAATCTCTCACAAAATTTACATCTTTGGAAAGAATAATGGATATATATTATATTTGCAGATATCCATTTATATAGAGAACATAAATCCAAAGAGCATTTACTCTGAATACCTCAATGCCATTTTTAAAGGGTTTCACAAAGGTAGGTCATACAAGCATATAATCCACAATGAAATAAATAATTTTATACAAACAAGAGATTACAAATTGGCCGTATTTTGGGGATACTCAGTTTCTTTATTATTAGTGGATACCAGTCATGCATAAAGTTGTCTTGAGCCTCTCTGGTTGCTTTTCCATAAATAAAATATTCTCTGTTCCAAAATTATGCCTGGTTATGCCATTAACATTTAGCAGAGCTTCCTCGTGGGTTATATCACATCAAGATCCAGAAATGCAGTTAATCTGAGCCCAGATGTAATGACCTATTTATATATCAGTTTCTCCCTTATTCATGTTTTATTCCTGATAACACAGAGTGTGTGATTTTCTAGGATGCAACCCACAGTTTTAACATGAGTCTGAATTTCTCCTTTGAGACCTTTATACTAATTTCAAAGTACCTGGATAGCTGAGAATTAGGATGATGTCAATGAACTCTAACTCAATATTTAACTTGGAGAGGCAGGGATATGATGACACTGGGTAAGCTTATTGTGAATTTCCATATTTCCTTTCAGCATGTAGATCTTTACTCAGGATCCAAAAAGAAAAGATGCTGGGAAAATCAGCCCTGCTAACATGCTGTCTCCAGCAGAACATTAAATCTATATATGATTTCATTCTCAAGCGGAAAGAAAAGAAATTCCTTTGAGGATAGCTGACTGAGCTGGCCCATGGGATCCTATTAGAAGACTTAGGAGACTCAATGGTGGTCCACAAATAATTTTACAAGTTCCCCCAGAGAGGCATTATAACTCATTTCTCACATACAACACATTCAAACTGAATTATTCTTGACTCTCAAGAATCTCTAAGCAGACAATGCCTGGACTTTTTAAATTCTCCTTAATTCATGCAAGAAAAAGTATCCATTGGCTCTAATGGGAAGGAGAACAGTCCCTTCCCTTCGAATATACTGATTATCATCAATTCAAGGTAAGAAACTAATAATTGATTTTTCATCATTTTAACTTTTCTCATACAGTATACTCTTTCTTTTTACATTGTAGTGAGAAAAGTCTAGTTAAATAAAATTAGACTGGCAGACAAAGGTAGCTCATAGTAGAAAAAAATGTTCTTTCTGTTAGTACTGATGAAATCTTTAATTCATAGTGTGTGTACAATCTCTTGTTAAGAATATGTCAGAAGATGCCAAGATAACATAGTGAGGAAAATAACTGATTTGTTGTACACTTTCACTTTATTTTTAATAGAGATTAAAGTATGCATAAAACTCATGGGAGCATTAAAAAAGGCACCTAGACTAACAAAACAGAATAGAGAGCATATAAGTAAAACCACACATCTATAGCCAACAGATTTTCAACAGAGATTCTAAGAATATGCATTTGAGAAAGGAAAGTTTTTTTTTTAATAAACAGTGTTGGGGAAGTTGGATATTCACATGTGAAAGAATGAAACTAGACTTCTATCTCTCACTCATTCCAAAAACACCTCAAAATGGAATAAAGACTTACATATAAGAATCAAAATTATGAAACCACTAAAAGAAAATATTGGAAAAATTCAGGACATTGGAATAGGCTAGGATATTTTAGACCATGCCCCAAAAGCATAGTTTTTTATAGCAAAACTAGACAAATTGGATTACATAACACTAAAGAGCTTCTACACAGCAATGCAAACAGTCTACAGAGTTCAGTCAAACTACAGAATAAAATAAAACATATGCAACATATTCATCTGAAAAGGATTGATATGCAGAATATATAAGACATTTAAAAACTCAATAGCAAACACATAAAATAACCTGATTAAAAAATCGGCAAGAGATCTAAATAGATACTTCTTATAAAAAAAACTATCAAAATGGCCGACACATTCATGAAAAAATGCTCAAAATCACTATTCACTGGGGAAACAAACATTAAAGTTACAATGAGATATCACCTCACCCCAGTAAGAATGACTATTATCAAAAAGACTAAAGGTAACAAGTGCTGGCAAGGATGTGGAGAAAAGGTTACCTTTGCATGTTGTTGGTTGAAATGAAACTGGTTTAGCCATTGTGGTAAACACAATGGAGGTTCCTCAAAAGTTAAAAGTAGAACTGCTGTAGGCTTTAGTAATTCCACTCCTGATATCTATTCAAAGAAAATGAAATCAGTGTGTCAAAGAGATCTGCTCTTCCATGTTCACTGCAGCACTATTCACTGTAACCAAGAAATAAAAAGAACCTAAATGTTCATGAATGGATAATTGGATAAAGAAAATGTGGTACATATGCACAACGAAATACTGTTCAACCATAAAAAGAATAAAATCCTGTCTTTAGTGATATGGAAGGAACTGGAAGTCATCATGTTGAGTGAGATGATTCAGGCACAGAAAAAAATTACCACATGATCTCATTCATTTGTGGACTCTAAAAAAGTTGATTTTATAGAATTTGAGAGTAGATTGGTGATTACCAGATAACAGGTGAGGAAGGGGGAAGGGGGGAAAGTCAATCAATAGGCACTATGGATATTATATTACAGTTATATAGGACAAATAATTTCTGGTCTTCTAGTGAACAGTAGGGTAACTAAAGATAACAATAATGTACTGTATGTTTCTAAAAGCTAGCTAAAACTATCCTAAGAAATGAAATTTTATATATATTAAATATATATATATTTTTTTATATACATATATATGTATATATATATATGTATATATATATATATATATATATGAAAACATTAGGTGAGCATGTGCTCATGAATTTTATCAGCGACAAAGGTAGCAAACTTTTGAAATAGGACAAGCTCAAACAATAATATCAATGCCGAGGAAGAAATCCCATCAACAGTTGCTCTCCCACTGCCTGACTTAATTCAAATGAATAAGCTGATACAAATACATGTAGCCTATAGTGCATGAGTGTGAGATGACAGTAGGAATGCAGTATAAATATGGATGTTCTCAACATGAAGATGTGTTGGGAAATAATATTTCAAGGTTTTATCACAGAATGCCTGGTTTTCTCATTTAATCGGCCTTTTCCTAATGCATCCTACATTTTAGCAGTTTTCCTGTACAACAGTTGTTAGGAAAAAAAAGTTTAAGAAAAATAGAAAGCATGCCTACCAGGAACTTAAATTATTTTTAAATATTACAGCAAAATTTTAGAGTGGTGGTGGTCCTACTGGAAACTATTCAGGTTATAGCTTGACTGGCTGCATAAAGCTCTACAACAAAAGCCTTATCTATGTCCCATTAGCAATTTCCACCTTTCACCTGCAGTTTCTGTATCTGGTTATCGTTCATGCCAAGGTTTCCTATCTCAAAAGCCTGGTCCCTCTTCCTGAGGGTGTCTCTGGTCCTGAGGGGCAGACTTCAATTTCAAGGGAATGTTAACACTCTCTGTGGTCATCTTCAACAACAGAGGGAATTTGATGAATAAATAATCCCTCAAAACTAAGCTTCAATTGCTCATGACAGAAATGTACTGATTAACTAAACTTCATTTGTTTTCTTCCTTTAGGGTTTCTTTTCCCCTTCTTTCAGGACCTACTGGGAATACCACCTAAATAAACTAACTAAGCCATGATCGTTGCTTTGGGGTCTGTTTTTAGAAAGACACAAATTTAGATATGGCTATAGTTCTTAAAGGGGATGAGGTTTGGCTTTATAAAAATATCTCAACGCACAGTATAAAACTCAATGGAATATATTTTATATTGTTTTAACATCATAGTCAATGATAAGGAAAAATAATTAATAAAAACTATGAAGATATTGACCAAATGACCTAAGGATAGTAAGAGATAAGACACATTAAATTGGTGTCAAAGATCGTATTTAGTTTGTTATTTTTCTATACTAATTATTATTATTTATTCATTCATATTATTATTTTTTTGTTTTTTACAAATAAATATATGCAGACAAAAAGGAGGATTAAATGATAAAGGATATTTCAAGTTTTTCCCACCTTTTGAGGAAGAATTCACAAAAGCAATACATGGAGGTCAAGTAAAATTATAGTTTTATTCACTCACTCATAAGAAAGCATAATTTATGGCAAAATGATATATTTCTATTAATCCTTTTTTGGGGGTACTAGAGATTGAACCCAGGGGAATTCTACCTCTGAGCTATACCTCAGCCCTATTTAATTTTGTTTATTTTGAAACAGCATCTCACTAAGTTGCTAAGGACCTCACTAAGTTGCTGAGGCTTGCTGTGAACCTGTGATCCTCCTGTTTTAGCCTTCTAAGTCCTGGGATTCCAGGCGTATGCCACCACACCCTGCTATTTCTATTAAATCTTACTGGAAAGATTTGGTTAAAATGGAAAAACTAAAGTTATGTTAATATCAGTGTTAGAGTCTTCAGTCTTTAATTTTCTATGATTAATGATAACTTTTACTTCCTCCAGATAATGCTTTAGTATTCAACACCTTTGCCTTCAAGTTTAAAGTAATTTTAGTATTTGTTACCATAAGCAGAATAGTCATAGGGAAATACTGTATTGGAGGAACAATGGGAAGTATCAGGTTAGTTATAAAAGTACTAGTAAATTTCAGGGAAGTTAGACTTTTAAAAAAATTCAAGGAAATGTTACACTTAGGAAGAAGAACACTGAAATCCAGGAAATTTCATATTTTTGTGTTCAAAGGAAAAAAGACTAGGAGGCAAGAACACAAGTGTGATGAAGCAGAACCGAGGCACAGATTTTACTACCTGGAGGCATCACTCCTCATAGAAATGACAACGTAGAAAATGATTTCTATATATCGGCTAAGCATGAATTGTTTTATATATATATTTTTTTCAGAAACAATCTTGTGAGATGTTTATGAGTAGAATTATGACAAAGAAAAATGATAACTTATATGACTGAATTTTTCAGGGATTCTATCCAAAAAATAAAATATTTTGATGTAATTTTCTTCACCTGTTCTGATATAATTTTTAAATTGAAGATATCAGTAAGTCATCTCCCTTACTGCTTGAGCACAGATGCTAAAGAAATAAGACTTTACCTGAAAATTGAAGTAATGAAGAAGAAACATATGACATAGAGTTAAAATTTCCAACTCTTAATTTTTTTCTATTATTATTCCCCTTTTTGATTGCCTTCTCTTACAGTTTGAAATATTATGAATTATGGAGCATAAGGATTTAGCAATAAGCCTGAATTTCATTTCCTCTTACTTCTTGGGAAAAGGAACAAACCCAAACAAATATCATAATAAACATGCCAAAAAGCAGACTTACTCATAAATGTACAAATAGAGCTTATGGGATAAAGTGGAGAGTTTTTATCCATGATACTATTTCGTAGCAGAATAGATCTATATTTCTAGGTTGTTTATTGTACTCAATCTTGAAATGTTGAATCTATGGTGTTGGGTATATTCAGTAGTTAGAAAAAAGGAACAGTCACATATTATGATCATCTAATAGGGAATGAAATAAAGAAATTTTATAACCAAAATGGCTTACCCTGTGAAGCAGTACACCCATACCTTATTCTAAGTGAACCCCATGTAAAAGCTGAAATCAGGGAGCATCCTAATGCCAGAGAAAATGGCGATATAAGGAAAACTTCACATAAAGTTCTCAGATTTCCACAAGGAAGATATTTCACCTGTATCTTATATGAGTGCATTGGGAATTAACAATAAAATCTATATTTTTGGACAAATCCAACAAGAAAATCTTAGAATATCCCACTAAAAACACAGGAGATGCAATTTGACCTACCAGCAGCCATTTTGCATTGGTCAAGATTCACTCCCATGGGTTAATCTCTTCACATTTCTGGATTAGCAAATCCTCAGAATGGTAATATTTTTCTACATGGAAGAAAAAGAGAAGTCTCCTGGGAAAACAGTAAGACACAATCCATAAATCTTAGGCTGGTGATCTGGGTGCTACTGCTAGTTAAAGTGATGGAAAGAGCACAAAAATGGGCTACACGTTTGGGTAGGATG
The DNA here is from genome assembly GCA_004027185.1 of Glis glis. Classification (NCBI taxonomy): domain Eukaryota; kingdom Metazoa; phylum Chordata; class Mammalia; order Rodentia; family Gliridae; genus Glis; species Glis glis. The sequence goes on from PVJS01003177.1 coordinate 59,438, forward strand.
TGAGAAGTGCTCGATGCGCTACACCTTTTCTCTAACCAACTTCAGCCCACATGTGTTTGTAAATTCTGATACATTACCAAGTCTTCAAGATTTAGCCTATATCATTCTCTTGAAAATATTTAGTGAGCAAAATTGAGTGAAATGAGCTGATACGGCTGTTTCTGATCATATTTAATGTTCACCTACTTTAGAATTCTTGCGTATTTGGTCATCTCTTAAAGATGACTAGATTTCTGGAAGGTGAGCAGGCTCTGACCCCAGGAGTGGGCGTGTGTGTGTGTGTGTGTGTGTGTGTGTGTTACTGGAAATTGAATCGGAGGACATTCTACCTCCAAGCTACAACCCAGCACTATTTTATTATTATTTTTTTTGAAACTCAATCTCGCTAAGTTGCTGAGGGACTTGCTAAGTTGCTGATGCTGGCCTCAGACCCACAATCCTTCTGTCTCAGGCTCCCACATACTGGGATTACAGGTGTGAGCCACCACGCTAGGCTGCGAGTGGGCATTTTAAATTACTTTAAGCTTGTTAAGGTTTACTTATTACAATTGCCTAATTATCACTAGACATGAAGCACCCAGGAACAGCCTAGCAGATTCCTTGGGATCAGATGTGTTCTTTCCCTCCATCACTATGTAGTAGCAATCTTAGTCTCTTGTGAGTACAGTTGAGTCTCTTTTTAGTGGTAGGATTTTCTGGCTTTGTTCTGAAAACTGGGTATAGATCTCAATTTCTACTATGGCAGCTGAGTTAGACATCTGTTCAGCAGCTTTCAATATTTTTTATGGTTATAGAAATTAATTAACGCTCTAATTAGCTTCCCATCTGTCTCAACATTAAGAATATTATGATTTATTAGTCATTACTAGAGATCGTTATGGGTAAAGGCACTGGTTAACTCTCGAATCCTGGCTCTTATTGTTCTATTTATATTGGGATTATCCTTGGTGACAAGTGTTGACTTCCTGACCTCTTTAATTCCAGAATCCATGCCCAGGGATACTGGGAAGCCAAGTTCCATGGCAGCATCTTTAAATGTCAACCCTGGCTAGAGAAGAAGGCACGCCTGGGGCTCAGATGTCTCAGTGATTCCTTAACTTTTTGTTATTTAGTGAAATAAATAGCTTGTGGGTTTTCTCCTGGGATGTACTTAATTTGTCGATTTTCTGATTACAAATATAGGATTCCTTCTGTATTGTTCCCCTACCTGACTCTTCTGAAACTGTTAGAATACTAAATTTCATCCACCATAGAGCATGATTGTTTCCAAGACTTAAGAAGTGATTCAAAGCTCCTGCCAGTATATTAAATACTGAGTCACAATAGAGCACCCATATCAGTAATAAACAAAATAGTATGCTGTTCTAGTCCAATCCCACATACACTCATGCATGTGCTCCCTAAGATTTTTCAAAAATACTTACTAGTTGATTCTATTAGTAATTTTGTTTGTTGATTTTGTTTGTCTTTTTCCCCCTAAAGAAATTATTGTACTATTTTATCTTTGCTCTGTTTCAACCTGTCGCACCTAGAGATTAGGAGACAATGAAGGGAAATTGAGTCAGACACTGAACAATACAAGCATGACGTTGAAAGACATCTGAGTCAGTTAAGGCTTCTAGCATGACCCTGTGAGAAAAGCAAGGGAGCCTGAGGAAGGAAGCTGTTTTCTTCCAAACAAGATATGTAAGTTGAATATAGAAATTCAAAATCCTCAAGCTTTACCAGCTCACATACATACATACATATAGAATAACATCTGTCACCAAAGCAATAAATCCCATCATTGTTATTGATTGTTTTAGTCCAGTTTACTCTAAAAGAATAGCCAGATAAAAGGGTTCTAATGCATCTGGAGCAGAGGAGAAAGGCCAGGGAAATGTGATAATGACAGAGGAAAGAAGGGAAAGCCAATCCAAAAGTGAATAACCTTGTTGTTCATCAGCACAGTAAGCAATTGATTCATAATCCAATTAACAGCCTCTGAAGAGCAGTATAAAATATACTTCACAATTGCCCAAAAAGTCCTAGCAGGCAGTCACTAATCACCAACAGCCATCCCATTGGCCATAAACTGTAGCATCTATAACATGGCATATTAAAAACCTTGCACATTTATGAGGACACATACCCTGAAAGACTGAGCAGCTTCTCATAGGTATCTTGATGCTGGCCTGAGAATACCGATAGGACATAAAGTGAGAGATACATCGTAAAGTCAAGGGAAGTGACTAACAGATCACTCCTGCATGCTGCTGGCTATGTATTAATACAGAAGAGGGCACAAATAGAGAGTGGTTGGAACAAGCTGACAAACAGGAAATTTTCAAGGAATGAGTTTAGAAAGGTGAAGATGGGTGAGATTGCGTGATATCTTAGACTTTGGTTTTTTATTTGAGGTTGATGGGAAGTCATTACTGGGGTGATGTCAAAAGTAAAATAACATGATCTAATTTATTTTCTTAAAAGATGCCTCAGTGTTGTGTAGAGAAGAAAGAGTGGCAGTAACTGGGGCAACAGTAGCCTGAGTAAGCAGTCCAAATAAGAGGGGTGACTGGTGGTAGTAGTGGAGCGTGTAAAGTTCCACCTAAGATAGAGTGAAATTTGAAAGCAGGTTCATGATGATGTGTAGACAGAAACTAAGACCACAAAGGTAACTTTGAGTCCTTCACACCCTCAGTTAACTGAGTGATTTTTTTAAAATCATTTTTGGTATGCAGAAGACTGGTAATATTGAAGACAATATTGGTATGCAGAAGTCATGAGAATATTGAAATTGAAATTTCATTT
>PVJS01003177.1:62327-77793 GCA_004027185.1 Glis glis
CCAGCCTCAGCTCTCGCTCTGTCTCTGTCTCTGTCTCTCTCTGTGTGTGTCTCTCTCTCTCCTTAGTGAGGCCCTCCGCAACCTCGTGAGACCCGGTTTCAAAATAAAGCATAAAAAATAGGACCGGGGGCGTAGCACGGAGGTAGAACGCCTCTGCGTTCAATCCCTGGTCCTGCAAAAAAAAAAAAAAAAAAAAAAGAAATTTCATTTTGGAAGTGTAAATGATGATTTGCCTATTGGTATTGAAGTACAAATTTCAGATCACAATATAGATACAAATGTAAACTTTGGGGAAAGTGGGGATTAGCTAGATAGGTCCAGGAGTAATGATTAAATATATTTGACTTGAAGCAATAAAATATAAGACCACTAAGAATGTAGTGAGTCACAGGAAGAAAAGGAGGAAGTTCCGAGGATTGATTCTTGTAAAATACTAGTGTTTACTCATTGGAAAGAAATTTTAATATTCAGCAGTTAGTAAAAATGATAGGAGGAGTAGCCAATAAATTCCATGGAAAACTAGGAGAATTTCATCTCTCAAAAAACAAATGAAATGCTTAACAATGGGGACATAAGTCAACTTTTTAAAATTTTGTGGGTTTTTTGTTTTTTTTTAACATTTTATGTTCATTAATTGGTGCATTGTAAATTGTAATTATACATTTTGATATATGTCAGGGTATGAACACCATACATGCACACATTGCACATTTAGCCCTCCCTCCAATCCCACCCTATTCCCTCCCCCTTCCCTCCCTTTCGTGCTCCAGATAGTGATTGAGTCTTATAGGTTTGTGTAGATACTAAATTTACTGCATTAATCTTAAAATACTGAGATTAACAAGAATGATTCCTGTGGTTGGAAAATCAATGAGGAAATCACTTTGGGAAGCTGATAAAATGGTGACTCATGTTATTTTGTAGTAAAATAGTTGGCAAAACTACAACCTACTCTAACTTGGAAGATCTCTGCATGTTTCTCAGGTACATTTCTAAGCACATCACTCAACACTATGTCTACAAGGGTGGGGTACAAGTAATTTGTATGTTAAGAAGGAAGAAAAATGCATCCAAGACTGTCTTTTAGAATGATTTTAGATAACAAAAATTTGGATTGTAAAATTGCATGAAACATTCTGTGTATCTGAGATAAGAGTGAACATATTTTCCATGTGATAAAAATACAAAGTATAGCTAGAGGGTGATTTTGATTGGTTACCAAATACCCCCAGGCTTCTTCCTTTCTATAAAAATGAGACATATTGTTCCATCTCTTGAATTTGGAATGGTCACCTGACTTTCTTTGGCAGTAGGACTTCATAGTAAATGTGAAGCAAACAAAGGCTTGGAAAGGGCTTGCTTATTGTGGGTGGATTCTCTTGCAGCATTATTAAACATGCAACCAGTATTTGAAGAAATCTAGACTGGCTTGCTGAATAGTAATATTAATAAAATTCAGGCACCTCTATCACCCTACAAAACAGCTCTTCAAAGGCATGCATGGAACAAGGAGACCCCTGATTTTCCATATGCATGCTGAGCCACCAGCTGACACCAGGTGAGTGGATAAGGGTTGCAGCCAAGAGCTGAGGTCTCCCCAACTAAGTAATCAGACAGTGGACTTATATAACTGTAAGCTAATTAAATAGCTAATGCTTAACTGGGAGATTTTGGACACCTCTTTAAGCAGTAAGAAATGCCTGGAACACCTCTTCTCTAGGAATCTCTCTGCTATCAGTGGGCTTTGAAAACATCCCTGTGTTTAATCTATCATAATCATATAAGAACATTCTTATAATGTGGTAATGACAGTGTCTTTTTTAATTTACCCCAATGATATACATTTAAAAAACTAAACATGAAACATAATTATATCAATGTGTAGGAAGCTTACGAGAAATATAAAAGACCCAAATCTATTCTGGCCCTTTTTTTGTACTATAAATGAGTTTTATTTTTGTGGAAATTGTTTTAAGTATAAGCTTCTACAATCTGATTATCCACACAGTAATTACAGTATTATCTCTTGGTTTCCTTCTTTTTATATACTCAGTCTTTTCTTAGTAAGGATAAATCTTATCCATGAAAAAATATACATTAAGCATTTGCAGCATCATTCTACACCATAATTAAGAGTTTAAAGCCCTTTGAAATGCTTTTCAGTGATTATGCTTGTAATTTTATCAATGTCTATAAGACAAAAAGACAACATAAACTTTCATGTTTTTCTGGTAGATGGAATTTACAACAAAACACATGGGAAATAACACTGGCATGTGTTACTTCATCATCCAAAGGATTAAAAATTCTGTTTGTTTAACAGATTCGCTAAAACTTACTGTTTTGCATTTCTAACAATTAGACTTTGAGTGGTCAGAAAGAATACATTTCCTCTCCTCTTTCTGGACTATTTAAAATATATGTTATTAGTTTTCTGTCACTCTCTGTCCCTGGAGGAATTAACCTTATTTTGATTTTACATTGAAAGAAAAAGAGGCACACTGGAAAATAAAATGGATTTTGACATGTTTTCCCTTCCAAAATAATTCAGATATTAGCACAGAATCTTATCAGAGCAATTCTCTGCAGAAGGATAACACCTGCAAATGGTCCAGTATCTGTATATTTTATAAAAAAGAGGAAAGAATAGTAAATGGAGATTACTGAATATTCTTTTTCCAAACCATGCATGCAATGAATGTTAAACATCTCGGGTTTTAACTAATTACACTGTAAATAAGAGTTCCATAAGACAAATTGTTAAAGGGAAGAGACTTTTTCTCTCCCTTTACAAGTCTACTAAAGCTATTCAACCAATTTTACTTACTTACACTGTTAATAAATTAGATGTATGCTTTAGAAACTTCGCTCGAATTGAAAATAGGGGGTAAAGAAATTGTTCATATTTTTCATAGTTTTATCTCCAACTTAAACATATGCACCACATTCATCCTGCAGAGTGTATCATGAACTATTGAAACAAACTTGATTATCATAAATGGATAAGTAAAGAGAGAATAAGAAGAGTGTGAGAGGGGTAGATTGTTATGGAGTTCAATATTGATCAAAGGGAGTATTTATAGAAAAGGAGGAGGAGAAGGCATTGATGTTAGCTTGTTGAAATACAAGTTGAATTAATAAATAAAGTAGAAAGAGCCAATATAACCTATACCTCACAAAGAAAATAGCCTAAACAAGAAACCTAATATAAGTTCAGAATAATTTATAGTACTTTAGTTAAAGGAATCAATGCAGTGGAAACCTTCTTACTATTACGATTAGTTGGAGATAAGTGCCCAAATTAAAAGTTGTAGTGTCAATATTTCCATTTCAATTTCCCTGATGATAGGAACTTCAAATTATAGTGCTAGTATTGAATACATGTGAGATGAAATATTAATTTAGATTGTAAATTCAAATGACTCAGCTAGCAACACTTGGAAGAGGTTATGTGGAGGATCTTTGTAGCGGTGTACCTCACTGAGCAAGCATGAGGCACGGATGGAATGGGTATGACATAGTACAAAGCGTGAATTTTGGTTTGAATATTCAAGAGAGGTATGTTCTGGAGATATTTAATCTTTCTCTTCTCCAGCAAACTATATTCCAGAATCAGTATTAAGTCAGAGATTTTATAATCTTTATCTAGCTTACATCATTGAATCTACTTCTAAATCTATTATGCATAGCCACCAAAATCTGTGACCAAGAAAGAAAGGGCACACATTTTAGGTGCTTACCATAGGATTCATTGAATCTAGGAAGCTATCACTTTGTTTACATTTTTGTTTGTTTTAAATTTATTTTAAAAGATATATGAAAAATTGTATGTATTTATGGGCTACTATATAAAGGTTAGGGATATTATAATTGTTTAATATTCAAATCATGGTAAAAGTATCTATATTTCCCACATTTATTATTTCTTGGTGGTGAAACATTCAAAATCTTTTAGGTTTTTGAAACATGCAGTGCACTATCATTTTCTGTAGTTACTCTACTGTGCAATAGTGGGCCAGAAATTATTTCTCCTATCTAACTGCAACTTAGTAACCATTTGATAACTTTCTATATCCCTTCTTCCCCCTGCTCTTTCCAACCTTTAGTAACTACCATTCAACTCTCAAGTTGTATGAGATTCATTTTTAGATATTCCAAGTATGCATAGGAGCACATGGTATTTGTCTTGTTTGTGTCTGGGTTGCCTCATTTAAGACAATGTTCAATTGTGTTAAAATCCATCCATATTGTCCCAAGTGACAGGATTCCATCCCTTTTTATGGTTGAATATTATTCCACCATGTACATATACCATATTTTCTTTATCAATTCATCAATTGATAGACATATTGGTTGTTTGCAGTTTTTGACTGTCATGCAAGGTGACACAATGAAATGATAGTGCAGGTGTCTTTTAGACATATTGACTTCATTTTCTTTGGATGTATAACAATAGTGGCTCATATCATAGTTCTGTTTTTAAGAATCTCCATAATTAATTTATTTATTTACATGTATATCAACAATGTATACGTGTTTCCTTTTCTCCACATCCTCACCACCACTTGTTATCTTTTGAAGTTTTGAAAACTGTTATTCGAAGTGGAGTGAGATGTTATCTCATTATGATTTTGATTTGCATTTCCCTAATGATTAATGCCATTGAGCATTTATTTTTTCACATACCTTTGTGCATACATATGCCTTCTCTTGAAAAAATGTCTATTTAGGTCTATTGCCAATTTTAAAATATGAATACTTTTTTTTTTTATTTTGAGTCCCACACATCCACAAGCGACCGACTCTCAACAAAGTTACTAAGAACACACATTGGGCAAAGGACAGTCTCTTTACTTAATGGTAAAGGAAAATTGAATATCCACATGAAGAAAGATAATAAACCCCTACCTTTCATTATATAAAATCAACTAAAAATAAAGAATTCAAATAAACCCTGAAACTATGAAACTGCCAGAAGAAAATGTAGAGGGAATGCTTCATGATATTGCAATGCGCAAGACTTTTTGGATATTTCCTCCAAAGCACAGGCAATAAAGGCAGACATGGACAAATGGGATTGCATCCAACTAAAAGCTTCTTCACGGCAAAGGGAACAGTTTAGAAGCTGAAGAGACAACCTACAGAATGGGAGAAGTATTTGCAAACTAGTCACCTGAAAGGGGCTTATACCAGAACATATGAGGAGCTGTGGTTTCACCACAATTCTAGAGGTTTACATCCCGCAGCCCATCAGATTTGAGAAGGAGGTAGATAGTCAACAGTTTCTGAACTCTGACAAGTTATAGAAGAAGAGCTTCTGCTCACTTATTTTTGAGGATAGATTCAACTTACTAATTTTAGATTATTTATTTTCATATGCACACAACCTATGAGGCCACAGACACCTAATATATACTGACCTTCACTTTAATTTACATGAAAACACTCTTCTCAGTTCCTGCTGTGAAGAGAAGTGTCCAAGTATGTCTGTAGTTTCCAAATCCCTGGTGCTGCTCTGCAAGTACAACTTGAATGAGGTAGTTTTCTGAGAGTGGGAAAAAAAAAAGATAACTGAACAACTGAACAAGGAAGTGAATACTCTAAGAGCTTTGTTTTATTAATCTTCCATTCTTGCTCTAAATAAGTGATATGTGCTTGTTTGATTTTCCTACTCACAAGGGTTTGAGATTTAATCTTCCTTATGACCAGTCTGATTTCTACATTTCAAAACCCTTCCCCAGACTCCTTGCAGATAAGACTCATCTACATTCACAGACAGACTACAAAAACTGAGGTCAGGAGCCAGTGTTAGAAATGTTGCAGAAGACATAGGTAAATGATAATATAGGGGGAAAAGTCCTAACCGAACATTTATTTAAGAGTCTTAAATAATTAAAAAACAGTGTTACAAACTGTCTTACAGAGGAAAGAACTTCTTTAGAAAAGTATAGGTTTTCACATCTAAAACACTGTAAAATACACAATGTATGCATCCAAGTTACAATAAGAACAAAGCAACAACAAAAAAACACCAAATTACAAAATGTTACAGTGCACAATAGCAGTGAACTCTATAAAGCAAAAAAAAACTTTGAAAAAATAAAATCTTTATAGGAAATATAATAAGTTTATTGTAGTAATAAAGTTAATACTCAGAAAAATAGGATATACAATATTTCTAAGTGAGAAGGCTAATAAGGACAGCTACCTAATAATAGCTACAAATTGATTTGTAAATCCAGTTCAATTCCAATAAATCTAACTTCACAATCCAATTATGATATGTCTTTTGAAGACCGAATATCCTGCAAAAATTGTTAAAAGAAACAAGACATATTCTTCTATGTTTTATCAACTAATTTCAACTCTAAACCAATTACAAACATTGTGGCATTGGCACACATATAAAAAATAAATATAAAGATGAATGGGACAGCAGAGGCATCTAGAAATAAAATGATTCCAATGTAGTAATTTGGCACAGCTTAGAAGTGGCATTAGGCACCGGGTTGAAGATATATTCTATAGACACTGGCAGTGAGAATAATGATATAACATATTGAAAGACTAAAATCAGACTAATGCATCATACAAAAACTCATACATAATTAAAGTCTGCAAAAAAGAAAACATATACCCAAGACATATACTCGTGAATTATTAGAAGAGGATTTTTCTCCCATTGGAATTTAGAAAGAAGAAAAAGCATTCTTGCATATTTTAGCAGCAACAATGAATCTTCAGGCATATCTCACCATCATAAACATATTTTTAAAGTCTTTGAAGAGCTATGAATTCAAACAAACCTTCAAGAATAAACTAAAATCCTATCTTCAAAATAAAGCCATTTCGTGTGTGTGTGTGTGTGTGTGTGCGCGCGCGCGTGTGTGTGTGTATGTGTGTGCGTGTTTTGCTGGGGATTGAACCCAGGGGCATTCTATTTGACCTCTCATTCAAAAAAACCCTGGAAGCGATTTCAATGAGACTGTTTCCTTTTGTAAAGCAAAGATATTAAGTTTCTAGACCTAGAGACTACTGGATTTTTGAGACTGTGAGACCAGGAGAGTTCAAGGCTGTAAAGTAGTGAGTCTTTTTTGGTTTTGGGTTTTTTTTTTATATTAGGGACTGAACCTAGGACCATTCTACTCTGAGCTCTAAACCCCAGCCCTTTTTGTTTTTTATTTTGAAATGGAGTCTTCCTAAGTTGCTGAGGCAGTTCTCTAACCTTCAATTCTCCTGTCTCAGCCTCTCGAGTATTGGTTTTACAGATGTGTGTCACCACACTTGGGAAGACAGTGAGTCTTGAAGGCTGATGACTCATTAGACTTTGAGTTTGTGAGACCCTGATACTGTGGACTAGAGATGTATATGATAATCTATCAATAAGTAAAAGCCTTATATTGCAGTGATTTATAATGCAAGTATAATCATATATTTCTGTAGGTTTTCCAGTGGTACAGTATTTCATAGTAATATAGTAATGCACTACATGATGTACTTTCAGTGAACAATAGGCTACATATATGATGGTGGTCCCATAATATTATATGGGGTGATTGTAGCCATTTGTTATTTGTGTAAACATACTCTATGATGTTCACAGAATGAGAAAATCACCTAATGGCACATTTCTCAGAAACATACATGTCAGACATGTGACCATTTTCTTAGAAAGAAAATGTGGTAAAAAATTTCCAAGTGTAACTGTAAATATTGTGAAATATATAAAATACAAAATATAAAATTGTTAAATATGTATCAATACACACTTTTCCTTGACCTGATTATTGACATCTTATTCCCGTACCTGGAAACTTCATAGGTTTTGCTTCCCTAGATGTGCCTCCTGTGTATGACCCACAGAAAGGTGTCTGATGGCAAATTATTTGTGTGCCAACTCATGTATACTATTTATTGGATAAAAATAAATAGTATAAACTTTCTTAAGAGGAAATGATGAGAATAAAATTTGATATTTCATCTTGATATGGGACAAAATTATGACTCAGAATAATAATCTTCTAGTACTTATACTAGAGAAAATAATAGCATGAGTGTGTGTGTGTGTGTGTGTGTGTGTGTGTGTGTGTGTTTGGAGTGGCATTGGGCACTTAATATTTTTTTCTCTTATAACACATAGGGTACACATGATATGTTAAGCTTCTAACCAAAAAAGAAAAACAGCAACAACAACAACTCCTCAACATATAGTGATATAGTAGATTAACTAAGGTAGTTTATTTTTGTCAGAGAAGTGAAGCAGTCTAAGACCCACTGTCTTTCCCTCTTCGTATTATCCCAATCAGGAGGAAATCAGTCCAGGCCAGCTTCTCTGTGGAGTCAACACAAATGCTGTATCAGCACTTCCAGTCACTTAGTAATGGCTGGAATTAATGTTCATTGCCACTCCAAATTATTTAAAAGAGACCAAAGTGTAATGTCTAACGATTTGGCCTTCTGCTCATCAATCACTCTGAGTGGGAGGTGTTCTATTACTAAAATCATGAAGGAATGGATGTGGAGGGATAGTTAGTATTGTCTGATTTTTTGTTTTATTTCCACCTATTTTTTCCCAAAGTTGTGATACAGGGTACTATTTTATTTTTATGTTGTTCTTTTATCTTCAGAAATATTTGTAAAAATTAGTCATCAGAGAGAATTGCCAGTCTTTGGAAATTTGTTAAATAAGCAAATAAGCAATAGCCTTCTATAAACCGCTTATATTAGGCTTATATAAGAGTTACAAAGAGGGAGGGAGAATTAACAAAGGAAGCACTTCCATCGACGTTATGTACATATGTGAAATTACCAGTGCCAATCTCAATATCATGTATGGGGAGGGGTGAGTAGTGGGGAGGGAGCCAAGGGGGAAGCTCACCGAATCCTATGTGCACATATGTTCCTATCACTCGGAACTACATTATGATGTGAGATTACAATTCACCTATTATACATATCTTATATATGTATAACATATATTTCTATATATATTACATGTGTATATATAACTCATATATACACATGTAATATATATATATATAACTCATATATACACAGGTTATATATATATATGAGTTATATAAGGCTTATATATAAGTTTAAAGCTTATAAATAGCTTCTAAAAGTATAAGCCTTGTGTAAAACCCTGGTTATAATTATCTTCTTAAACTCACAAAAATGTCAGACTGCTTGATCACATTGTTTTTTGTGTGACACACAAAAAAACACACACTGTTTTTTTTTCCAGTACTGGGGGTTGAACCTGGGGGCATTCTACGGGCCTCACTAAGAAGCTGAGGCTGGCCACAAACCTGCAATTCTCCTGTCTCAGCCTCTCAAGCACTGGGATTACAAGCATGTGTCACCACGCCCAGCTGATCACACACTGTTTAATGGCATTCTCAACTATTTCAATTAAGTATCTGTAGTATAAGCACAAGTGTAGAGAATATATGGGCCGGGCGTGGTGGCGGACGCTTGTAATCCCAGTACTTGGGAGGCGGACACCGGAGGATCCGGGTTCGCGGCCAGCCTCAGTTACTTAGTGAGGCCCTCCTCAACTTCGTGAGACCCGGTTTCAAAATAAAGTATAAAAAATAGGGCCAGTGGTGTAGCTTGGCGGTAAGACACCTCTGGGTTCAATCCCCGATACCCCCCAAAAAAAGAATATATGATGTAAGAAAATATTTCTTTTAAATGGAAGTTTGCAGTGAAACCTAGATTTTGTATTATATTACCATTTTCAAAATTATAAAGACTTATCTAAATGAGATTTACTGACTTAATGTTGATCAGAAATATTAGATATTTTCATAGAAAATAGACCCAATTATTTTCATTTTGTAAAATAAATTTGTTGATGATATGAATTATTAAAGATAGCAATTGGGTAATTATAACTTTCTAAATGTGGTATGTGGGTATCTAACACTTTATTTAAATATATGAAATGGTTTAGTGAACTAATTTATTCATCAAAGTTACAAGTAAATATTTGTACAACACTGGGTCAAAACAGTATTATACCAAGAAAATTAGATAATTTTATTTCCAGTTATAATTTTAGTTTTTCAATGAGATACTTCCATGAATAGCTAAGACTAATTTAAACTAATACATTTCTCCATAAACAGAAAAGGAATTGTGAAGAAACATTAGGTACATAATGCTTTTGGGAAAGACATGGAACTCATACTTGCTTCTGAAATTTGACAATCCAAGAGAAAATATATATTTTATATCCTTTGTCTCAATTTGTATATCAGTCTCCATTCAATATGTTGTTTGAAGAGAAATAAATGGTCGGAATCTAACAACAAAATCTTGATTTAAGAGAAGGAAAACAGCTGGGCATGGTGGCACACACTTGTCATCCCAGTACTTTGGGAGGCAGAGACCGGAGGATCCGGGTTCGTGACCAGCCTCAGCTCTCTCTCTCTCTCTCTCTCTCTCTCTCTCTCCCTGTCTCTCTCTCTCTGTCTCTCTCTACTTAGTGAGGCCCTCCACAACTTGGTGAGACCTGGTTTCCAAATAAAGTATAAAAAATAGGGCCGGGGTGTAACGCGGAGGTAGAACGCCCCTGGGTTCAATCCCCGGTACCACAAAAAAAAAAAAAAGAGAAGGAAAGCAGATCACATCTTTTTGATGATATCAATCAAAAATGTTCATTGAAATTCTAATATGACTGTGACATCTCTGATGATTTGATATATTTTATGGCTTTGAATAAGAAGGCAATAAGTGACTCCACACGCATAGGTCAGGATAGGGAATGACAAACAACTTCTACCCTAGAAATAATGCCAGTAAAAGGCCAAGCTGACATTGAAAATATTGTAGATTAAAAATAACCGGCTGGTCGGGTATGGTGGCGCACGCTTGTAATCCCTGTACTTGAGAGGCTGAGAAAGGAGGATTGCAGGTTCATGGCCAGCTGCAACTACTTAGTGAGACCCTCAGCAACTTAGTGAAAACTGGTTTCAAAATAAAGAATAAAAAATAGGGCTGGGAGTGTAGCTCAGAGTTAGAATGCCCCTGGGTTCCATCCCCAGTACTGCAAAAAAAAAAAAAAAAAAAAAACCTGCTGTGATTCATTACAATGTAAACTGTAAGAATTTACTCTATTGTACACCTAAAAATGTACCTTTTATCATTTATCATCATCAGAACTATTGAGTTGCTTCAGGAATTGTAGTAGCAAACAAACATAAGCCTGTGGTTTTAAGGAATCTGCCCTTTCTTATTTTTCTGAGGTGATCCAGAGAAATGAAGGCCAATGAAGGCAATACCTTTAGGTAAAAATTAGAAAGGACAATGCAGAATATTAACTATAACCAAGAGCATAATACATCTGTCACTGATAAGAACGTACTTCAAGTTTGTCACAGTAGGGGAAAATATGATGCCCTTAGATGAATTATGTTTTTATCCACTGGAAGGTATAACAAAACCTCTGTCTAAAATGTTACCCTATGCACTCCTCTCTGTGCCGGTCACAGGGTTAAAGGTGCATGGTTTCTCTTCCCTTGCTGACAGCGGTCTTGTATATTTCCCACTTTCCATCAACCACCATTTCTATATCCATGCTAAGTGTGCCAAAGTGATACTTGTCCTGAACCTTGTTGAAAAAAGTGGCCATTCTAGAGCAGCATCCCAATAAGAATGAATACTAAACATTCCTTTAACACCATGGAGTCTCAATGTGTGCAACACTGCCCCCTAGAGGTGACACTGGACTGGGTACCATTGGGGGCATTAAATAAAAATAAAGGGGTGGTGGAAGCCCCTGGTGGGTTGCTGAGCAATTTCTTTTCTGAAGAGGGGGCGGTAAGCCAGTAAGTTTAGGAATCTATGGAAGAACACCAGAATATAAACCAGGCATATACTTCTTAATATAATTTACACTGTTAAAAATAAAAGTAGAAATATAAACAATGAAAAATGAAAATGATAACATATAAATAAATAAATAATAATAATATGGAATTAACATGCAGATCACCTGTGGAAAAGTAACTGGATATTATGGGCATAATTTTGGATGTAGCTTAAAAGTTTACTTAATATTTTAAGAGATATATTTCGAAGGTACTTATCCAAAGATTGCTTTTGCTTCTCAAAATGAAACAGAATGCAGCAGAACATTTTTCTTGATGAGAATAATAGAAAAGTAAAGAATTCTAAAAATCTTTCCCTCCTTTTCTTTTCCTTTCTTTTCTTTTCCTTCTTTCTTTTTCTCTTTTCTTTTCTTCTCTCTCTCTCTCTCTCTCTCTCTCTCTCTCTCTCTCTCTCTGTCTTTCTGTCTTCTTTCTTTTTCTTTCATTTTTTCAACTGTACTAGGGATTGATCCAAAGGATATTTTAACTCTGTTCTACACCCTCCAGATCTATTTATTTTATTTTTTTAATTCTGAAACAGGCTTTCACTAAGTTTCTGAGGCTGGCCTTGAACTTGTGATCCTGTCTCAGCCTTGCAAGTACTTGGATTATAGGCATTGAATCACCACGTCCAGTTCAAAAACCTTTCTTTAAATATATAAGGGATCTCCAGAAGCAGTAGGGGCTAGAAAGTCTAACATTAAAGACAGGAAAATACTACAAATGAAGCAAAGATTGAAATCTTGTGAGAAACATAGCATTAAAATGAATTTTTACTATGTTTTCTTAAAAATATATATACTAAATTTAATTAGTAATGTACTGAATTCAAAGAAGAGCAAAGAAAAGAACTCATGACTAAGCCAGGCGTGGTGGTACACGCTTGTAATCCCAGTACTTGGGAGGCTGAGACCAGAGGATCCGGGTTCGTGGCCAGCTTCAGCTACTTAATGAGGCCTTCTGCAACTTTGTGAGACCCAGTTTCAAAATAAAGTGTAAAAAAAATAGGGCCGGAGGTGTAGCTCTGAGGTAAAATGCCCCTGGATTCAATCCCCAGTACCGCAAAAAAAAAAGAAAAAAAAAAGAAAAAAAAGCTCATGACTAAAATCCATAAAATCCAAGAGAAAAAAAATTACTACTAAAACAACAGCTGGGCGTGATGGTGCACGCCTATAGTACCAGTACTTGGGAGGCTGAGACAGGAGGATCGCAGGTTCGCAGTCAGTCTCAGCAATTTAGTGACAATCTCCACAAATTAGTGAGATCCTGTTTTAAAATAAAAAACATAAAAATAGGGCTGGTATTGTGTCTCAGGGGGAGAATGCACATGGGTTCAATCTCCAGTAACACACACACAATCACAATTTATTTATTTACTTATTTTTTGTGGTGCCGGGTATTGAACCAAGCCTTACACATGCTAGACAAGCACTCTATCACTGAACTGTATCCCCAACACCATCCAATCATTGGAATAAATTCATACATATATATATATATATATATATATATATATATATATATATATACACAACTTTAAAATAAGTATTATTGATACATTATATATAATAAAGCAATGATTCTCAGTATGGAGTGATTTTTCCCTCTCTAGGATATTTGGACATTTCCCTTCAATATATTTGATTTTCATAATTGGGCAAGGCAATTAGGAAGCCAATTTAAAAAATATTGAGTCTTATAACCAATAAACAATAACCAATAAGCATCATACGACTCTCCATTTATTAAAGTCATAATTTTTTTTGCGGTACTGGGGATTGAACCCAGGGGCATTCTAACTCTGAACTACACCCTAGCCCTATTTTTTATTCTTTATTTTGAAACAGGGTCTCACTAAGTTGTGGAGGGCCTCATTAAGTAGCTGAGGCTGACCACAAACATGGATCCTCAGGTCTCAGCCTCCCAAGTACTGGGAGATTACAAGTGTGCATCACCACGCATGGCTTAAAGTCATAATTTTTTGATGGAAGGTTTTCTATTTTTCAATGAAGAGGTCTTATGCCTATTAACTTTGTTCCTATATTTTGCTCATTCATTGCATTGGAAAAGGATGCTTTTAAATTTTGTTTTCCAATTGCAGTTAATATAGAATTGAAATTGATTAGATAATGCTAATATGTTATTTTTTAAACTTAAAATTTAATAGTTTTTAGATGTCTTAGAATCTTCCTTATAAATAATCACATAGTTGATAAATACAGTTTTTTCTTTAATCTTTTTTTGGATTTATTATTACATTTTGCTTTTTTATGCTAGCATGAATTTCATTGGAATGATGGTGAAAGATTACATTATTCCTTTGCAAAGGCTAGTAAAAATTATCTGCAAAGGCACATAAGGCTGGGTTTATCTGTATGGGAAGGTTTCTAAAAAAGGATAATACCTCTTTAATAAAATGAAGATGATAAAGACCATCAGTTTGGTTGTATTGTGTTTTCCAAAGTATTTGTCTATTTAGTCTCGATTATCAAATTTTCGGTCTACAACTTCTATCACTACTTATAAATATATTTAGAATATATAGACTCTTTAGTGCTCATCATATTTTATTCCTGAAATTGGTAATTTACATTTATTCCATTTTTATTAGTTTTGCTATGCATTTAATTATTTTTTAAATTTACATGCTTCCATTATAACAGCTATTCTTTATTATGAGTTCTTGAATGCATTAAAAATAAATGCTCTCAGCTACTTAGTGAGGCCCTCCGCAACTTAGTGAGACCCTGTTTCAAAATAAAGATAAAAAAATAGGGCTGGGTGTGTAACCCTGGGTTCAATCCCCAGTACCACAAAAAAAGAGAAGAAAATAAATGCTTTAAATTTTTGTCTGCTAATTATATCTGCTTGGTATCTTGTTCTAATTGTAACCTCTTTCTACTTGTGGTTGCTTTCTACTGAATTCCTTTATTCTTTCTTTTATTTTCATTTGTACTCACGGCTAAGATTTATTTGTTTTATTGGTGCATTGTAATTGTACATGGTAGTGAGACTCATAGTGATACATCCGTATACACATATGCCATTATTTGGTCTGTTTCCTTCACCATAACTCCCCTCTCCTGCCCATCCTCCCTACCCTAGACCCCTCCCACAGTTCTACTGCTCACTCTCCTAATTTGCCTGAGATTACTTTTGTTTACATTTTCTCTATAGCTTCCACATATGAGTCCATTATTCTTTTCAGTGGGCCACATTTTTCTAATTTTTGTATAGCTAGCAATTCTTAACTTTGATTATATTGTATGTCATAAATTCTTTGATTCGGTTAGCTTCTTTTAAATACTTATGCTTTTATTCTAGCAGACAGCTCACTATGCAGAATTAAATGCCAAACTCTGACCTCGCCGGGCCCCTTGTGCGCCAGGTACCGGACCGCCCGCGCGCGCCCCACCCCGGCAGCCACCCGCGCCACCTCGCCAGGCCCCTTGTGCGCAGGTACCGGACCGCCCGCGCGCGCCCCACCCCGGAAGCCCCCGGCCACCTCGCCGGGCCCCTTGTGCGCCGGGTACCGGACCGCCCGTGCGCGCCCCACCCCGGCAGCCACCCGCGCCACCTCGCCGGGCCCC